>JBCJKH010052690.1:0-12405 GCA_039877255.1 Loriculus beryllinus | reverse complement strand
AAATCTAATGCTGGATAGATGCAGTACCATGCGAGCTTTAAAACGGTGCTACCAACATAGCTCTCGCTTCCCTCATTATCTCTACAAGTCCATTTGAATCCATTTTGGCTTTCTCGGCTGAGCAGCAGGGACCAGAGCAGCGCAGTTCCAGGAAGCTACAGGCAGCGTTGCCACCATGCTGCTGAGCTGTGCTGCGGTCTCCTGACAGCCTTACAGCTTTCCTACCTACTCCTGATTCTTCTAGCCTTAGAAACCCACTCCCAGCATCTCCCAGGCCAGGGAAGAGTGGCAGACGTTCTCCAAGCTGCACCTTGTAAAGGGTCAGGTTTACACCAAAGGCTGATTGTGACTTTATTCAAGGACATTTCCAGACCATTTTCTTCTCTTTTCCAGAGCACACTGTGAAAACCAGGATAATATTCTTTCTGCTATTGCTTTTGTGGCGCCTGCCAGGTCAGGTTACACTGGAAATCGAAATACTCGTATTTTATCTTTGCTCTGCTTGGTATTGGAGAGGCACTGAGATACACAGCAGATTCCCATGGAACTTTTGCCCTCTTTTTAGAGCATTTCTTGACCTGTCATTCAGCACACATGCCCCTAAGCATCCCGTATTTTGGAAACTACCTTTGTTTCCCAGCACCAGCCAGCTCATTCCCACTGTAGCCAAAGTTGCCAGCACCACAGGCTCCCGGTTGGCCAGGAGGACTGGAGGCAAACGCGCGAGAGCATCCAGCTGCTGCCGAGGCAGGCGCCATCCCTGTGGGAACTTGGGAGAGGAACTGAGCACAACGGTCCCACACCGCGGGCTCTTAATCCTCTTGCCGGGAGCAGCCAAGCTGGAGTTAGAGAACTGGAAGTCAGAGAACAGGCAGGCGTTTGTTTGGAGCAGGCAGCGCAGGGGGGAGCACCACCAGCTCCTCCCCGCCTCCGCGGGACTTACCATCCCTGAATGTCCCTTTTTGTCCTTCTCCCGCATCTGTGGCTGGGCACACAACGCTGCTCTGTCCGGTGCTGGGCACCAGCCCCTGCCACACGCCTACCCCTGGGCCCAGTGGCCAGCAGAAGGAGAAGCAGTGTGGCCACTGCCGGCCACAGCAATGCTTGCCAAGGCTCAACTTTCCCAAGAGGAAGTCTGACACATGCCGGCTGCTCTCCCTATGAAGGGACATGCCCTCTTTACAGGAAGAGCAGTGGGCTGATGGGTGACCAGGGAGAGGGGCTGAACAACAGGTTTGCATCATTTAGCAGGTATCAGAGCCACCAGTGCCACAGAAACATCTCACTTGTGGACAGGAGCATGAGACCGCTTTTAAGCATTAAGCCCAGCACCCTCACAAAAGTACAGCTGCTCGATATTACTAATCTAGTCAGGTTAAGCTCCATCACCTACTGCTCAGTCATCATTGTAACACGTGTTAGAAACTCTAGTTTCAGTAAAAAAGCATGCACGTGTGAAAGAGAGGCAGCAGCAAGTGTTGGCAGAAAACAAGAGTTCATTTGCTCTGTACAAGCAGGAGCAGCTCTCAGAGGAGCCTCTCTGCACTCACCTATGGTAATGAACTCTGGAAAGTTCTGCCCTACAAAACCACATGGTTATTTCCAGTTGCAGTGGTGAAGACGGGCCTTTTGGACTGGATTTTCCGCTTAGGCTGACTTAGCCCTAGTTCTTACTGCAGGACTTCTCCGCAGCAAAAGGCAGTACCACACTGCGCTGGTGCTGCACAGTTACTCATTTCAGGTCAAAGCACCAGGAAGGTGAACCCAAACTGATGCACCAGAACATTCAGCATCCAAGGAGTGGATCACCCATTCGAGCAAATAAGCAGGAAGTTAAGGTTTTTTAAAATAAAAATACTCAACATTTATTCACCTTTGAAGTCACCATAGTAAAATTGTACACGCTATGAGTAACCCAGGAACGTTATTAAAAGCTACCAGAAACATAAGCCAATTTGTACAACCACTGAAAGAAATACACAGCATGTTGAAAATAGAGTGAAATATTACTCAAACAAGACAACGCTTGATACCCACTAGAGTGACAAGAACCAGCATTAAGTTTTAAACAAAAATAAAGATGTTATGGCTACAAGTATTATACAGTGATAAATACTTCAAAAATATATTAAGATATATGGAAATTCTTGTTTTGTCAAGGAAATCCAGAGAAATTCCAGCTTTCACTGGATTTCAATATACCAATTAAGGTTTAATATCTAAATTCCTTTCAGTAGGAAGCAGTACTGCAGCCATTAGCGTCCTGTATCAATACTTATCTTCTTGTAGTGTAATGAAATCAGCTGTATGTTATATCAAGCCCTAATGCCTCTTGCATCACAGGCATTTAATTGCTCTAAATCAACCAACTAGTTGCCTTTCGGTAACAAGTGCTGTGCACCGCATTTGAAGCCATAAGCTATGTTAAATCACAGTTAACGTTCGCCCACTTTACAGTATTAATGGAAGGCGGGTTCAGAGACTTGCCTTCATGTAAAAAAGACGTCTCAAACAGAGGGTTTAGTAGTAGCAAGTCCACCATAACGTCTTCCTAGCATAACACCAAGCACTCAGAAGTTACAGTACATGAACCATGCTAAAGCTTAGGTTACATCTTCAATAAGAAAGTCCAGAGGATGTTTGTAGATGAGAGGTTTTGAACATGCACAAATGGTGGTTTAGGACACATTTGTTTGTGCTGTTATTGAGTATTGAGTGAAGCAGTTTATAGCCAAGGATTTGGCAAGACAGTTTCCCGAGCCAGTTTAAAAATATAAACTTCTTCTTAGAGGGTCTGTTCTATAGAAAATAGAGTGAAATTTGGTAAATTGTCAGTTTTGAGAGTACTTCCCCGTGGCGACATCCATCCATCAGCCTACCGCACCACCAAGAGAAAAGCCAATCCTGCTATTCCAAACCCCGCCGCAGCCATGATCGCATTACTTATGGTACTGCTCTGCTCAGTCGTCTCAGATCCCTGTCTGCCGAAGAAGCGGCAGAAGCCATCCTAGAAAAGCAAGAAAGAGAAATGACATTGAGTTGGTTGTCTTACAATTGACTCGATTTCTTTTAACAAGTCTTCGAGCACAGTTTGGTTCATGCTCCCAGAATGGCATTTGTCAGCTGTAGAAGTATCAATTTAATTATGAAAGTCTAAACCTTCTGCCTTGGGCACAGAAAAATGCTTTGCAAGAGCCTTTGCACAAGGCAACTAAAAGCAGTGGCTACAAGTGCTTGCATGCCTTGCTCAACAGACAATCACAACCTTCCTATCAAGATGCTCAGTGTGCCATTATGTTATTTTAGCCCTTTTAGGTAAGTTTCTGATGGGAGCTGCCAGCATTGTTCCCCCTCATTCAAGTTCCAGAAAGCATCTGAAACACAGGATATGGAAATTTCCACCTGAAAGGTAGGAGACCGAAGCTGGTCCCATCTCAGTGGATACAGGACTGATGACAACACACTCTTGGAAGGGCCAAGTGGACACTGCTCAGAGCAACGCTGGCAGCTGCTCTCCTAGATCGTTAGTTGTGATAATCAGAAGTGGCAGCAATACAACTCCAGATGGTCGTGTTTGAACCCTGCTCCGCAGATGTCTATGTAAACAAGTTATACTCTTAATTTCTTCCGGAACTTTGTTCTTTACGCTTTAATTTGTGCGAACAAGCAATGCGATTTTGCCAAGTGACAGTGTACACTGCAGCCAACGACCATGCTGTTCTGAGCAGTCAGATGGACCACTGGAAAACCAAGTTCATATTCGTGTCTGGAAAAGTCAACGACACCAGTGGCTGCTTCCTCCCTCCCCCCCCCCCCCCCTTCTATTTTTAGTGCTTATTTGTACTGACATCAAATATTCCACTAGGACTGGAAATAGGGAATGTGCAGTTCTGTGGGACAGCTGACGTTTTGTTCAGCAACACCGGCAGAGCCGCATGGCAGCTTCAAAAGCTGTACTTTAGCATACATCTCAAGCGGCAGAAAGCTACAGCGCCCATCTCTTTACACTGCAATGTACATTAATGCTGCTGCCCACACCTTCCCAAGGCTCCGACCTGACCAGTTCCCGGACAAGCAGGAACCAGAGCAGCAGGTCTGGCAGACGGGTGGCTTCGCACCCAGGCGTGTTTGAGAACAGGCACATCAGTGTTTTGTGTTTACACTTGGGAGAAGAGCCGTGTCAGCCTGCTCTCCAAAATCTGCGGACCTGAGAACGTAACCCTTGTTCCCACAAGCCAGTACATAGCTCCAGCATTACCAGGAGGCTGCAGTTCGTCTAAGATGGACACCGGCACTTCTATGGAACCGGACCAAGGCGCGACACAGGGCTCCGGCAGGGACCCTGAGCACCCCTCACGTCCCCACCGACCATCGCTGCGAGCTCCCCCGGCCGCAGATGCTCAGCGCCGTTCCCCGCGGAGCCCCCGTCCGGAGCCGCATGCGCCCATCACCCGCATCACGGCGGCTCCTTCCCCGGCCATACCCGCGGCGCCGGGGGCTGCCCTGCCGTGCTCTGCGAGCGGGGTCAAGGGGCCAGGCCCCCGTTACCCACCCTCGCTGTTCCCGGGGCCCGCCCCGCGCCCCGTCCCCGCTCACCCATCCGCCGTGCGCCTCCAGCCACTCGCCGCGCTCCTCGGCCAGGTACGCGGCCAGCGCGGCGGCCAGGCAGCGCGGGCCGTCGGTGCAGCCCCGCTCGTCCAGCGCGGCCGCCAGCGTGCCCGCGAACACCACGAGCGCCTGGACCCGGCCCCAGTTGAGGCCGCCGTCCGCCTCCAGCTGCACCGCCACCCGCTCCAGCAGCGCCGTCGCCTCCTGCGGCTCGGCCCGCGCCAGCGGCGCGCAGGAGCGGAAGAAGATCAGCTCCTGCCGCTCCAGCTCGGCCGCCGCCCGCCGCAGCGTGGCCGCCGTGGGGCTGGGGGGCAGCGCGCTGCCGCCGCTGCGGTGCTGGAAGTAATCCTCCAGCAGCAGCGCCGTCTCCTCCTTCAGCGATCCCGGCATGGCGGCGGCCAACGGGCGGCTGCGGCCCCGCAGCAGCAGCTGCCGCCGAGTAAGAGGCGGGGCGGCCCCTCCGCCCGGCCCAGCCCCGGGGCGATGGGCAGCGCTGCCCTCCTCCGGGGCGGGGCCCGGCCGAAAGCCGAGCGCGGAGCGGGGGGAAGGCGCCCCCCGAGCGGCACGTCCAGCACAGAGGTGTGGGTCTGCGGAGGGCACGCACCGCGCGGAGCCGAGGGTGTCCCCGGCAGCGGGCCGAGAGATACCTCTTTCTCCATAGCTTCCCACACGCACGTCGGTGTATGATGTGCGTCAGAGCGCATCAGGTTTTCCAGGGATGAGCGCGTTGTGTGTTTACCAAACAAATGCGGTGGCGTTTTTCGACCTACAGACAAAAATTAGGATTAGGACCTTTGCGGTACAAAGGTCGGCCCTTCACTGCTGGTGTAAAATAAAATGGCAGAGAACAGCACCGGCCAAGCCGTGTCGTTTGCACAGCACCGTAGGGACATCTCAGCCGCATGCCTCCACTGCATTCCAGCTGTGCCCTTCGAGCTGGGAGTACCATCAGCTCCTTAACAGATATCAAGACTCCCATAAACACCACACCTAAATTTATGGCAGGACAGCACAGGTACATCCAGCATGTGCTTCCTGCTCACTGCTGGTTTGCTGGCGAGGTTCAGGTGGTGGCCTGTGACCATGCTGTCCCACACAGCCCTGTACCACCGCTGGGAGAGGTGCTGCCACAGCAGCCTGGGATGGGGGCAAGCTGTCACCTCTCCTCACGCAACAGGATCCGGGTGCCCAACGTGTTGGCGTGGGACTGCTCAGCTTCACTGCGTCTATCTCGAGTCGCAACTCTCTGTCTCCATTTTACATCCCTGCTAGAAAATCTAAAAATAGATGGTTGGAATAAACCCTATTGCAGTTTCACAGATCACTATCAAGAACTGGCCTGATCTGTCAGAGTCATTCCCAAGGCAAAGTTTTAGTTTTACATCCCCATATTTGGCTTTTGTTTTGTTTAGAAGCAAGGAAAATCAAGCCTGTGTTTATGTGCTAGAGCAGTAGCTGGAATATCTTTTCTTGTCACCAGTGCTTTACACACATGCTTTTTTAACTAGAGTTTTCCTTACGATTGTTAACCTTGCGGCAGGAATTTCCTATTGCATTCCTCACAGCAGGAGAGCAAGAGGGAGAGGCTGCTCTTTCTCTTGCAATATCCTTTTCCACCCTTCCTGTTTATATGGCATTTCTGTTTAACAGGATGGAGCCGTCCGATAGTGACTTTGCCCTGGCTATAGCTTGCTTCCATACATTTACCCTGGTTACATCCTGCTTGTGTAGCCTTTCAGAGCTGCTTTTACTTCACCTCAGCTCGGGTCAAGAAGGTAGGGCCAGTGCTGGGGCTCTGGGATATGACACTGCTGCTCCATTGCTGCACGCAGAGCTGCTGTGGCTGTTCTCCAAGGCTGAGATGTGCTGAGGAAGGGACAAGATGCAGGTTAAAACCTCTCCCTCTGGAAAGGAATAGAGGCATTTCTTAGACACACATAGCTTCCCAGACCGAAGGGGGAGTTTCAAACCACTGGGTTCTCCAACGCCTCCCTGGCCAACCTTTAGTGAGTAAGAGCTACAATGGATACATAAGTGCCCTGTTCCTCTGTCTTCATTTATCTGATGGGAAGTTGAAGCTCATTCTGGCTCATGGCTTTCACTGTTCCCCCAGGAGCAAAAAGGTGGTTTCCACACAGGACAAGTCCACAAAGCCTGACTCACTGGCCCTGGAGTGCAAGAACAACAGGAATTCTCTCTTCTTAAGAACAGAGGTGCAAGATGTGATGCCAGCCTCATTTTCACTGAAACTGGTGACAGTTTGGGTACTGCTGTCACTCAGAACAAGCTGGCTCAGCACTTTTCCCCTCAGAGGGAAGGAAATGAAACAATGTGCCTAAATTAAGGATGTGGGTTTTTTCAGCATCTAAACTGAGCACTTCCACCAGCCAACTTCATGCTGACCACAAAACCTACACGGAAGTGGACAGCTGACCCCAGCACAATTCTCCTCTACTGACAAGGCTGAACTGCTACGTCTCAAGATGCAAATCTCAAGGTCTGCACATCAGGTTCACCCAAATACTGAGAGCCTGAGTCCTCAACAATGTGTCAGTGCCCAGCTCTCACTGGTGTTCCACTGCAAAGCGAGGAGAATTCTGTGCTCCCGCAAAACACATACCGGATCTGGACAGAAAACATCACATTAGCTGTGATCCTTTTGAGCAGAAAGCACAACTTGAATGTTGGCCTCCTGAATGCAGAAGGAGCTCATGTGGAGTTTCAGGTACTTTCAAGGACTCAGGTGCTGTGGCTCACCTTGGGTATTTCCAGAAGATATTCCAGAAGCAATTTTATAGTCAACCTGGATTTCACCCTCTTTGCAGGAAAAATGATCTAAGAAACTGTATGATGCAAAAAGTAAATCCTCCAAAACAGAAAAAATAGCTACCATTACAAATACCTAACTGATGTGAAAAACTAGTATATACATGTTCTCAATATGTAAAATACAATTTATTGTATTTAGGCCATTCATAAATATCAACACAATGTAGTATGTTTGAAACAAACATCTTACCAATAAATACTATCTAAACATTAATATTAATCTTTTGATCAGATGTGTACAGTGTATTGACTCAGTATTGCACAGTGAGCTCTATATGATATTTCCATAGTGCAGTTTGTTAAAGGGATAGTTTGCCATAAACATTGCAAAGCATCAGATTTGGCTTTTCCAAGTGAGAACAGCTGGACTATTTCATTAGAATCTGAAGGCTCACACAAATGTCCTAGGGTAACTGTGGATTCATGGAACCTAATGTTTTCATGAATGAGACTTTGTTCCTAACACAACATTCATAGAATTGTAAAGAAATCCCATTTTCAAATAGAATGAGGATATTATCAAACTTGGGTGAACAGTCAGTTCCAGTGATCCGTGAGCTTATTTTCTCGTTTCAATCTAAATATAAACCATGTCTTTAATCTTTTCAGAGACGTATCTATCTCACCACTTGCATTTCAAAGGCCAGACCATGCAAGCCCCCAGCATTACTCCAGCACTTTGCTCCCTATGTGCCTTTGCTCAGGTGACACACTCAATAGTTTCCAATGTATAAATGTAGATAAAATTTCCCAGTAGTTCTATAAATAACTGTATCTCAGCTTTATCTGATTAAATCTTCATTCTACAGCATCAGCTCCTCACAGACGTAGTCCTGACAGTCTGTATTGCATTACCATGCTCACACAGAGGGCTGGGTGCTGCCGGCAATGTGGCTGTACTGCTTTCCTGAAGCCCAGCAGCTCCTGGATCAGATGCTCTGGTGAGCATGGTATCGAATGCTGACAGAACTGTGCTCACAGCAGGTTTTCAGCAACTCACTCTGGTGAATTCTTAACTCTAAATATGACAAAATATGTCCATGCTAGTAGTAGGAGATTACTGTTCGAGTAAGGACTGTATGACTGGCCTTGTAAGGTTTGGCAGGCATTTGCATGAACTTACACTGCTCTGACACTGCAGAAGGGCCTTAAAATCGGAATATACTGCCTCAATGCACATTTAAGCTACAGTGCCCTGCCAAAGTGGTATGAACTGCTCAAAATGCAAGTAAGAATCATGATTGTAGAATGACTATGACTGACTTGGAAAAGATTTGACCATCAGTATAACAGTGTTTAGTGCTCAGCATATAGTATCCCTTAGTGCTTAGCATGTTAATATTCCTTTAAGTAAAAGAAAATTCACTCACCAAGTGATACAATTAAAAATTTCTAAGAAACTACTGGTTAAGTATTACCTCATGATTAAGTAAATCATGTTTATATCCCTCCTTTTTGCAGCTTATCAGTTTGTATATATTTAGATTCTTTATATTCAGGTAACAGAGATGAAATACTTATTTCTATCTAAAAAGACAGTAGGAAAAAACAGGGATTGAAAGGATTCCTTTTCTGTACAAAAAATACATTTTTATGACAACAGCCAGTACCTTCACAGTAGGTCCTTTGCTCCTCTACTTACTACCAAGGTTCAGTCATTCATAACACCACCATCAAGTATCAGAATTGATTTTCTTTCCACTTTTCACCAACAGAATTCAATGCGCTACTACGGAATGTTTCCAAAGTCTTATGCTACATCCTGATAAAAATCAGAAATCAGGGTTTTTTTAAACTTTTTTCTTTTTCTTTTTTTTTTTTTTTTTTTTACTTTAAAAAGGAACTAAATTCATGCAAATAAATACATAATGTGCACTGAAATACTCAATTCTATGATACAGGTGACTTCAGAGAAAAGTCCCTTTTTAATTATCTAAACTAGTTCTAATAAAAGAAGATAGTTTCAAAACAGAATTAAAAATATTGCATTTTACTACAGGTTGGTGCTTGCTATATGATCAAGCAGATTACATTTTCTACCTAGCTGTGTTAGCCTGTGGGTTTGATGTCACTCTTTTGTGGTACAGCAAGTATTTGATTTTGAGGAGTGGTGTTTTTATGCAGTTTTTGTATTCCAGGATTTCAGTCTTCACTCATTTCTGCGTACAGGATCTCAGGTTAAGCCCAGATCTGCAGAGAGAAAGTTGAACAATCATTTATGACATTGACTACTCTATCAAATGTTTAATCAGAATTTGGCAAGGCAGTCAGGTTAGTCATACAGAGCATCAGCAGCAATGATGTTATTTAACCCACAAGTTCAAAACTCAACAGTTCTGTTGGCACTTTGTGGGAATATTTAAATTGGAATTTTCTGCTCATGCTTTACACTGTTTTTATAGCCTCCTTAGTCACTTTAGAGTCAATTTTCTTGTAACAATCTTCCCACTCAACCCTTCTTTTTAAACAATCAAAGAAGGAAAGAAGCACCCAACATAGCTGCCCCTAACACTTACTCGGAGCGTGTGATCCCAGGAGCCTGAGCAGAACGCTGTCCCATCTGGAGAAACCCGCAGGGTGCTGACACGATTTTCATGTCCAAACAGAATGGATACCCGGGACCCTTTCAGCACATCCCAGACATTGATGGTGTAATCATTATAGCCTGCAAACAGTAGGCGACCTACAAAGAGAATGGGATTTTACAAAGTGAGGTCTTAAGGAACGTCTTATCTGCAGCAAGGGCCTTCTGCAGGACATCCATCACCCAGTGAGCCACCAGCCAGCTTTCCCATGCCACTCTCTGCACACAGCAAGCCCTGACCACTTTTCCTCCAGGCTAGCTGTGCTCCTGTTAGGCAGCCATACTGAAAGCTGAACCAATTAAAATGCATTAGTTAAAGATATAGTTAAGTTTAATTAAATTACATAGAATCTGTTCAGTCATTAGAGACGGGGATGACTCCAAATCACAACAGACTGAAGAGCACTTCAAAAGCCAATGCAGGGTAATGATATTTTGCTCAGACTTTACAAAAGAAGTTGAATACAAATGGCTGAATGATTAGTAGACAATTTGGTAAGTGATTCATTGTCCCCAAGGGGATGAGCTGTGAGCTTGTGACCATGACAGAGACATTTGCCTCTGTCCCAGGGGGGATGGCAGTTCACCACCCACTCATCCCCATGTAAATCTGCGTTTGTGCTGGGGCAGGAGGGAGAAGACTGGAGCTCATGTCTCCAGATCTGCAGTGAAAAGTGGTAATATGTCTGTCTTCATGCTCCTCTGACATACGTTAACTATGAGTCATTTACTATCCTTTTAAATGCCTCATAGTCTAGTTACATTTCTTGTTTCCTTTGAAATGTTTTTAGTCATTATTGTGAAATTCTAGCCCAGCTGTAGTTAATGACAAAATATTCCCTGCCTTCAGTAGGGCCAGGAAAATACTTTTCATTGCTACAATAAAGCAATAGCCAGTGAGGTTATTTAAAGAGTAATTCCTTTTACAGAGACAAAAAGAGTCTTCCATGTATTAGATGTTTCCTTTGGTACTTAGTATTACTTTTAATAACAAATGCTTTACCAAGTTAAACTGGTAAAACTTTATAGTTCCCCTCAAATTCCAACACTAAAATAACCTCCAAAGTTCAGGACTCACCACTGAGAGAGAAGTCCACGCTGGATGCTCCAAAAATGATGCTCTCTTTGGAATAAATTGCTACTTCTCTGTCTGCACGAAGGTCATATAAACGACACTAGGATTAGAACAAAACCAACACACATGCCTCAGTAAAGGCTGGAGTCAATGACTACCACATTCCATTAAGAAAAAAAGGAGTGTGAAGGACCACAGCCTAACACATCATGGGAAGTGGCTGCTTGGCTTCTTGCCTTCTGCTTTTCCTGCCTGCTGTAACTGGGACTCCTCTGGAGTCTAACAGCAACCTAAGAAAAACAAAGCTGTTTTGTATAAATTGAGTGAAGGACTTGCTTTTCCAAACCTTTGGAAAAGGCTTCTATAAGCCTCTTCTGTGAGCTTACTTCTGTAAGTCTCCTGCCCATCCTGCTACAAAGAGTTGAGTGATGGGTTTTGGACCATGGCTACCCACTGAAAGTCCCTCTTGCTTCCCCACCATGGTTCCCTACATATTAGGCATCCTGCTGCTAAGGAGGTGACCAGGAGACAGTCTCTAAAGAAATAGTTTAGCCACATATGGAGTCTGGGAGACAGAGGATTAAATCACTAGTAACCTTTGAGAACACAGCACATGGCACAGTACTCAAACAGTCCCTTGGCATGGGGAAGCCTAGATGGTAGTCCTTGCTCTGAGTAAGACAGGACAGCAAACAGCCCATGCCCTTCCATGCGGCCTCTCTGTTTGAAAACCAAGCATGAAAATAATTCAAGTGAGATAAAACATTCTTATATAGACCACTGGGTGTTCATTTCTCATGGAAAATTCCCAATCACCCAACCTGCACTTCCTGTTTTTATCATTTACCAGCATACTTGGGTTTGTTTAACATGGAAATAATGTACAGGCAGACCAGACTTCATTGCTGCGCACAAAGGCAGTCTGTTAGCCTGAAATCAAAATGCATTTTTGAATCTATTTGAACTGAAAACCTTCCTCAGTAAGTTAAGTTTAAGCAAACACTGGCCAGATGGGGTTGCTAATATTAAGACTTTACAAATAAAAAATGGCTGCTATTCAAGCCTGCACATAAAGGAGAGGTTGTTTCATTCACAGGGCGGTGGGAAGCTGCCAGGTATGTGAAGTCCAGGTCTCCAGTGCTCCAGGTTGATGAGTAATTCCATCAAGCTGTCCTGATAGGGAGCTGGGGTCACCACAGGTGACAGCACTGCCATGTTAGCATGCTTTTATGGTCTCCCTCCAGACAGTCAGGATTATCTGTTCCTTGAAATCCCTAAGCATGCAAATCAGGTCAAGGATACCTGTCAG
>JBCJKH010052687.1:0-17105 GCA_039877255.1 Loriculus beryllinus | reverse complement strand
TCTCAGTCAGATCTGCAGCAGGATCCTCGCGCATCTTCTCTTCCTCACCAACACTGAAGCTGTCACTTTCTCTAAGTACTCTGCTGTCATTGATTGACTCGCGAGCAAGACACTACTGCACTTGACAAGGTGAGCATGCGCATCCTCGTACTCGAATTCCTCGTCGCACAGCCTCGACCAGCCAGCCTCGCTCGCTCTCTCCCTCCCTCCCCCATTTATTAGTTCTCATATTTTATTTCTAATTGCACATTTGATATTCAGATTAATATCCTTTTGGAGATTTTGTAAGAAAGTCTGTTTTTTGCTTTGTGTTCAGCTTTAAGTGTAAATTCCTTATATACTTGTTTTCTTTCTATTCAGAATACAATTATGTCATGATTGCTGGCTGCAAAACAAACCATGGCCAAGCAAGTATTTCATTAGTCATTATCAATCACAACACAAGTCCACAGCAGGAACTCTATTCTGGTACATTGCAATGCTACTCAGCAACTGCTGTTTTATGAATGAGACAGACAGATGTGCAGGTACACTTTATTTGGCAACATAAGGGTGCCATGCTTGTTGCCCACTGTTGTTTATTTGTCCTTCAGCCCTTCTTCTAGACAGGTTAGTGACAAAAATTCTTTTGCTGTATTGTCATGGAAGAAAACTGGTTCTGCTGAATAGAACTGGTAAGTGGAATTTTTTCATAGCCTGTATTTCTGAGAAATAATGAAGATATTATAAACTGTGAAAATTATCTCATTTAGCTGCTCTGAGATTATTCTGAAAATCAAGTATTTAGAAAATTTCTTTTAAATTGCATTTAACTACTTTTTTTTTTTAATTTGCTTTTGTGTCTGCCTCAGGAAGTAAATGCTTATAACATGGCAAATACAATGGAAACTTGTTCTCTGAGTCATTAAGAAACATTTCTTTTAAAAAATCACTTTTTTCTTCATCAGTATGAGGTCGTAAGAGGTTTTTCAAAGAGATAAAGTTACTTTAGCCATGTAAATTTAATGATATCAAAGGAAAGTATTCCCAAACTGCAAATCACTATCCACCACCAACTTGTAGTTCTGCTTAATGAAGCTTATTTTCCCTGCATAAGTTACAACTGAGAAGTGAATTTTACATATGAAATAAAAATGTATCTATACCTATTTCTCCTCTGTAACTGTGTGAGAATAAAATGAAATATATCTGATTGAGGATGTGAAAGAATAAAATTGTGTGTCTGTTCTAGAAAACTCATAAAATCCACCATAAAAACTAACTAATGTATGCATATATTTTTTCATATTTTCCAAATGATCCACAGCTTTTTAAAAAATAGACTAACAGCAGAAGTATCTCTAACATTAATATGAGTTTAATGCAATATGCATAATAGTTAACTTATAATCATTATAATCCATTTTATTTTCGTCTCAGCAGGCACTTAAGGGAATAGAATTTCCTTGATTATTATGACTCTGTTAACATTCAAACCCTATGAGTAATTTGATTCGAGTTTCAACTGAGTTCAAAGATAAGATTTTAAGATTTCTCCTTACTTTTGGAAAGAATCTGTTGAATACTACTGATGAATCTTAGCACCACTGAGAAAAAAACTCTTTACTTGATTTCAGAGATACCATTGTTAAACTTATAAGTTCTGAGAGGTCACTGGTGACTATGATAGACATTACTGTGGGTTTATTCATGTTGAAAAAAATGAGTTATAGTTTTACATTTACATATAGAAAATATTCTAAGTACCCATTTTCGTAAGTATATAATTTTGGACAAGTGCTATTGACTTTGTTGGGCCTTCTTCACAAGTTTCACTGGAAATAAAAATAGTTTCTTGAAAAAACTATTGAAAGCAATTTATATTTATTTATTTATTTCACTTGAAAAATAATTTAGTTAGATCTATAAAGAATTTGTTTATTTCCAGAAAGGGGTGAGGTGGAAATAAGAGTAAAGTCTGAATTTTAAAATACCTTTTTCATGAATCTCAGCTCTTACTTTTCAGCAGTATCTTAAATACAAATGTATATGTAACTTTTTCTACATTTGGTTGGTAAAAATGGATGTGCTTTTTTGAAATATTTTACCTTCTACTGTAATTTCAATTTCTTTCCACACTATTTCTCTTCATCATGCATCAGTGTTCTGAGCTATGCCTTCAAACCCACAGGTTCATATCATAATGTATCTTGAAAACCAAATCATGGCTGTATATTGGACACTAAAAAAAAAACCCTTTCTCCTTATGCCCTCCAGCCTTGCAGCCCAGTCAAATATATTCTAATTATTATAGAATAATTATATAGGACTAAAATGTCAAGGAGTATCATGAAATTCTCTCCATCAGCTACTTTCCAGAAATGTCCAGCAGCTATTTACACAACTCTACCCTTAGAATGTTCCATATAAATCAGTTAGGGCAAGTTGCAGAGATTTAGGAGACAAGATAACAACTTCTCCTTTCATTTCATTATTAAAAGACAGTTAGTACTCATGAAATATAGCAGCAGTGAGTACTGATGATTTAAGAATAGAAATAGAATAAAAGGAAATGATGACGAGTTTGAAACCTGTGTGCAGGAACAAGTCTAGGTCTGCAAGTCCCATCAACACATCTATTACTGTATTAAAAAGATCTGATGCATGTATCAGTGTCACATACTAATGTGGATATGCTTTCTCTGCTGGCTTGTTCTTTATGGCGCAGACCAAGGACAGTGTGCCTGCTTGGCTGCATGTCCAACTCTATGTCATTTTCTCCACACTTCATGTCCTAACACATTAGAGCATCTCTAACATCTAAAACAGTGCTATGGATAATGATTCATTATTCAAAGTGAATTATAAACCCCAGATGCTTTCCTCTGCTGACTGATCAGAGCCTAAAGCAATTATTTCAAGCTTTTTCCAAATTCTTAAATTCAAGTTAATAATGAACACAAGAGTCATCTGATTCCAATGTAATCAATCAAGAGAACAGGAGGTTCACAATAGGTGAGGTATTGGCTTCACAAGTCATGAGTAAAGGAAAAAAGCTACTCTGCAATCTTTGGTTTCTTCATTTAAAAGTTAGAAAAATGTTATTTACTCTTAATGAAATCATAACACCTTAGCTAGTTGATGAAAAATTTAGTAGAAAAGACCTAAACATCTCCTCCTGTTGATTCAGTGCTGGAAACATTGCAAAATTCCATATTACATTTATGTCATCATCTTATAGCACAGGCTATATTGTGGGATGAAGGAGATGTTGAGCTACTACAACTATTAAATAAGGGCACAAGTAAGCTTTGTTTTTAACCATCATTCAGTGATCCTTTTTTTTCTGATCTTTGTATGACAACCTATATTAGTTTGCTGGCTGGTGCCACTCTAAAATAAGTGGACATTCTGGAAAGTATTAAAGACATAACAAATAACAGCTTGTGATTTGATCAAGGCTGTTGAGAAGAAAATCTGAAGGAATTTGAAAAGCAAAATCTGACATCTGCTGTGTTAGTATGGAGGATAATATATATTCATATGGATAATACATGTTCATATGGTCTTTCAGAGCCATACAGTACAACAGTGTTTACTTTCCCTGCGTAAAACTATTTTATAACTGGCCTTTTCTCATGTCATTTTGCTCTGCTCCTAACTTTGTCAAGGCAGAATTTCTATAGCTGGCACATTAATTGAGGATTTCCTAAACCTGCTGTACAGATACAGCTAATGTCTGTGTAGACATAATTCCAGAGGACTAGTTACAATGAGTCCAGGACTTCCAGAAAAAAATAGGTCTGCCACCAATCATAATGTAAACCCAGTTTGGGGTGTGAAGGGCAACTTTGAACAATCTGATCGGCTGCTGATCGGAAACTGCTGATCAACAAGAGATTTTGAAGACAGGGAGAGTGATGATTTCTGGAAGTGCTGGATTTAAAGCTCTCGTACCACACACTATTATACGCATTTATTTCTTTGTGTGAATTCCTCAAGAGAAATACAACAGTGGTAACTATGGGGCCTACTATTGACAATTGACAGAATATGTTTCCTTCTGATCCTCTCTACCTCTGACACAGACAGAAAGCCTACATATGTGTGGCATTTCATGACATGGACTGAAGCTGATGCAGAGACTTAAATCCCCGTTTATTATCACCAAGCCCTTTTTATCCTCTTATTCAGTACTCTCCCAACCTGCACATACATACAATGTTCAATCTCATTGGCTCCTGTAAATCTCTCTAGGTAAATAGTCCAATCACAATGTTGCAGACCCTTTCACAACCCCCACATCCTCTGGCCTCGAACTTAGATTCCAGCCACAACTACATCCTGGCCCATCCTCCCAAGGCTTGCTTGTTTCCCTTTCCTGTCCTTCCAACTCCTCGCCCCAGGGCTTGTCAAGCACCAAGGCCTCAGAGCTCCTCCCCAAACTCTTTTTCATGCAAATCTTACCGCCTTCACTCCCCACACATCTCTGCTTCTGGATTGGAAGTTCAGAGTGAAAAAAGAACAAAACACTCTTCCATCTTTGAACCCAAAGCAAAACTATGTGAATTACTGAACAAAGTTTGCAGTAGCATTTAAAAAGTTTTCTTTGACGGCTGTGAGAGAAAGTGAAGGGACTGGTAATACTGCTTCTTTAAAAATGACATTCTACTGACAGAGACTTGCAGTTTGGTGGGTTTATTTCCCCACTTTCAACATACCACAAGGTAAAAAAATTAATTCTTATTTTTTAGATATACATAAGAAACGTTTAGTCACAGTGAGGCAGAATGTGGCCTGGTAGTGCTTCTTGAGATTTACCAAAGAATCCTTATTACATTGCTATGAATGATTGCAATATTTGTAACAGCATTATGAAGTCTATGGAAGAACAAGCCCACTTCAAGGAAGGCAGAAATCAATCCAGCCTGAAAACTAAGAGCAAAATCCAATCCTGGTCTAGCACCTTAAGACATAAATTCTTATTTAGTATGAGCTAAAAATGAACTTTAGATTGATGAAAGTCTTAGAAAGATTTATTTGACATAAACAATATGTGCTATCAAAGGAAAAAGAAGAAAAACCAACCTTCCTGGTTCTATTTCTGTCTTATATAAACAAACTCAGCTTGAAGATGTCATGTTCATGTTTAAAAAGGTTCTTTCCTCCCATCACAAATTTATTTCCAGGGGAAGAGATCCCTGCCTAAAACGTTGACAAATGCTGTTCTACTGAGAGTGTTCATCTCCTTCTTGGAATTGTTTTGTTATCAGTTGTTTAACAATAGGATTCACAGCTTCCAGGCTTGGTACTTGATGGTATTAACTTTTGTTAATAAGTTCCTAAAGTAAGAAGTAGTGTGAAGGGACATGGAGGAACATGATTTTTTTGTCCTACAGGATTTAGAAACATATATTCTATACCAGTTTTTGTCTACAGCTTGCAGTTTGATTTTGAGCAAATTATCCTATTTTAATATTCTCCATAATTACTCTTTAAAATACTTGGATATTCTCAGTCTAGTATTTCCTATTAAACAAAACCCAAAACAAACAAATCGACCCTCTCCAAACAACTAAAAAACCCAACAATCTACATCACAGCAGCTTTATTTTTTTAACTAAGTAATATTTTCTAGGTTGGTCATCTTTGGGCTTTCTCATCAGGTTTATGTCCTCTTTCAACTGTGACGTCTAGGAGGTGCTACTTCAAAGTGAATCTTGTCAGCAATCAGTAAATCCAAATGATTTCTTCATGTCTTATAGGTAATACTCCTCTTCTTACATACATATATATATATATGTATCTCGGTTATTCTTTTCCTTTCACCCAATTCTGTAATACTCAGTACAGCTCTAAGTCACCTTTGAACAGTGTATTATTGTAGTAAGATAGAATTTTTCAAACAAGTATGAACAGGCCCAACAAGTTGGTTTTGTTCCAAAGTTTCATCAGAAAAGTAACTAAGTGAAAAGTCTTTTTTTTTTTTTTTTTTTTTTTTAATGTACTCCCTTTTTTTTAGCAGGTGGAAGTTAGGTCAGTGCCATAGATCAAGTAATCTAAATATTTAAAGGTGACATACTGGTGCAAGCAGGATTTGGAGAGAAGCAGTACCCTGACAGTTAAGGTCACTCCCAAAGGTGTAGTAGCTAGTGGGCAAAGTGGTTCTTTCAGATAGCTCAGTATAAAAATAAACGTGCAAGTCTCATATGCTGAAGGAAAGGATGTGCCAAATACCTTTAAGTAATTTAACTAAAGTTTAGAAGTTGTCATGCTAGGTTTTTTTATATTTCTGGGATTATGCAGCAAAACTGTTTGCATATGCCTCTATAGCGGTTCTTCGTGCTGCAATACCTTAATTTTTGATAACAGTAAAAAAGTTGTTTATGATTACTGAACTTTCTGGAACGGAAAACATAAAGACATTATGCAAGCTTAATGACATTAACTTCAATTTAAGATGGGTCCATTTCTAGACTGAAACAAATGTTAAAATGACCGTGAAACATGGGGTTCTCATTCCCTGCATGTCGCGCATGTAGATTGGTTACTATTATGTATATTAAGAATAAAAACAATCTAAAACACCTCATGGGAATGCTTATGAGGTTGGTTGTTTTGTTTTGTTTTTTATTACTATACTTGTGCATAGTGTGAACTGTACTGTGAACTACCTTTTAATAAGGCTCTTGTAAGCTCAAGTTGTAGATGTTGCCGTTAATGCTGTGTTTTTCCACGCTTACATTGAGCTCTTTGGTAATTCTTGGCGGCCTTGCTGAAGGAAATACTAAGCTTTTGGCTCTCTCAGGAAAGAAATAACAATCGTTGCGGTCTTTCTAGCAGGTGCGTACAGAATATTATTGGGGGGGGGGCGTTAACAGAGCAGCAATAGCATCACCCTGGTTTACAATAAGCGAACGCGGAGACTCCTCACCTCCTTTGGCCGCGGTTGAGCCGGGAGGCGCGGGGCGCGCAGGGCGCAGCGCCAGCCCCGCGCCGGGCTCCGCTCATTTGCGGCCTCCTCGGTGTCATTTGAAGTTGCTGCCGTTGGCCAATGGGGCTCCTCCCGCCCGGTGACATCACTCACTAGCCAGTTCCCTCCAGCTGCAGAGCGCTTCGGTTTCTGTCTTTTCTTGGTTTTTTTTAAACTAAAATGGAGGCTGGTTTCTTGCCTTAAGGAGTGCACACCGCCTTGCCTGCTGCAGCCTAGATGTTGACATGCAACAGAGCTAGCAGCAGGATGGTGGTTGACGCAGCCAATTCCAATGGGCCGTTCCAGCCCGTGGCTCTTTTGCATATTAGAGGTGAGTTATTGTGCGTGCGAGAGGAGAGGGAATCGCGACCCTCCGACGGGCTAACAAATGGCTATTGTGATGCTCGGGTAAAGGGGAGCAGGAGGCCTCTAGCCCCGACGCTTTCTGTTTGGCGATGAAACCGCCGCAGATCAAACCTCGTCCTCTGCTCGATGTGTTTAGGGGAGATTTAGGAATTCGCAGAGGCATTGCATGCATAGCTAAAAGCAGGTTTTACTGCTTTCTGCCGTAACTCTCCCATCCCCCTTTCAGGCTGTGCTGATGTCAAAGGATATGAAGTCATTACCCCAGAAAGGTACTGAGTGGGGGAGGGAAGAGCCGAGTTATCGCTTTACCGTTTCTGTAGAATAAGGGCAAACGGTTGATGTGTTTCAAAGCCTTTTTTTGTGGAAATCCTTCCGCTAGAGCTCCTTTAAAACCCATTGCAGCTCGTGAAAGAATTGAAAGTGTTGTTGGGAAGGAGTGGGGGTGCGTGACATTTATGCTGAAAATACCCTTTATGTATTCAGAAAGCATTTCATAGAAGAGATGCAGTTCAGCTTTAACAAGCAAGCTCTTATGTGCCTGTTGCTGTGTGCAGTTCTGAATGTGAAATTTCTGCACAGAATACGTTCTTTTGGGAATACAGAATTAGTGCATTGCAGATCTACATTTTATATAATTCGTTGGGAAAATACATGTCGGTGTGACATTTCTGCGTAATACTGCGCCTGCATCTCTTGATCTGTATTTTTGCAGTTAGTAAAATTTTGCATTGCTGTGGGGGTTTATTATTATTATTATTATTATTATTTCTTCAGCTGGCTGTTAACCAATCAAAGCTTTTTATTTTTTTTTTTTTTTTTATCTTAAGGTTGTTTTGGTTTAGAACTTTTTGTGACAGCTGAACATGTATTAGCTGGGATCGGCATACCTTGAACAATGGCATTTATAGGCAAGAAACACAGCCAATACAATTCTTAGTTACCTTTGATCCTCAGCTTTCACTGACGTTGGCTTGATGTTAGTACTGAAAAGCGTATTTTTTCATTAACATTTCATACACTGAAAAAAATTTTGCTTTGAAAGTTGAAAAAAAAAAAAACCCACGAAAAATCCAAAAAAAAACCCCCAACACCAAACAACCCAACAAACGCAACTGTGCAAAAGTCTGCTCCTTTAAGCAGTAGCCCTGATCTTCATGTATTAAGAAATCACAATTTCTTTTTACCCTTTAAAAGAGGAGCCACCTCTTTCTCTGTCTGACGTGGGACTGGGTGTATTTGAGAAGAGACTCATTTTGGTCTGGGGGATGGCGCATGTGATAAAATTCCCTTGAGTTAGAATAGGGACTGTGCTTGTTGTCAGGGGAATAGAAATGCAACTGCCTGACCTGTAGACAGGCCTTTGCTTTTCACTCTATACAAATCACCATAATTCTCTGATAGATGCTGCCTTTTGGAAAGGGAGGAGAGAAGCACCATCTTTTAAAAGTGCAAGTTAGGAGAGAAAAACAGCGTTGGAATCATAATGATGACATGTTATTTTGTCTCAATATGATACTAAGATTCTTGTCAGTGAATTTATCATCCCTGGTTTTGCTCCAATCAGATATGTAATTGTGGAAACAATGGATTTTTTTTTTTTTTCTTAAGAAAATATTCTGAAATTTATTTTCTTAAGACCTAAATTCTTGGTACAGTGTATCTAAAATTTTGGTACACAGCAGTAAAGGTTAAGGGGTTTTGTGGTTTGATTTGTTGCTATGTTTTTCTTAATTTTTGTTGAGTTTTGTTTGGTGTTTTTTTTTTTAATGGGTGATGAGAGTGGACTTTCTTGTAAACAATCAAGGAATAACTGGGAGATTCTCTTGCATTTTTCAGGTCCTAGGAAATAAGATGTGGCTCTGGTATTACAGAGTTTCTTGACGCTGGGATGGGAAAAGCATCCGTTACGTACACGTGTATGTGTATGCAGAAGTTTTGTTGTTTTTTATGTGCCTCATCTCACTAGCTGCTGTGATGCTACCAGTACTGATCTGCCTCCAAAATGAAGCCTGTCAGAACAATACATACAAAATTAATAGCAGTAAAAATTAGCTGGTAACTGAAGCCTGATGACACATTTACTGTTTGTCCCAATCTGTGCTGCTTTCGCAGTTGTCCTTTTACATCATCTGTTGCTGAATGGGATTAAATTTCTACTAGAATTTCTTTTTGCAGCTATAAGAGCTAAAACTTAAATGTCAGTGGGGGGCACAAGCCTGTCAGTTGGTCCTAGTTGATCTAGTTTGTTGTAATGGAAAAGATACTGCCTTATCACCAAATTCATACAAAGTTTAAGCTAAATTTTTGGGCTGGTACACTGTGTTTTATTTTACCCTTATATTTGAGCTACCATATTTGGTCTTAGTCTTATTTTTAAAAAAACACTGTGAGGCCTCGTGAACTACACTATCAGAACTTCTTTAAAAATTGCAGTCATGCTTTTAAAGTTAACTCTGAAGCCCTTTCTGTACCTGGATCACATGGAGTATGTAGTTTTTTGCAGAATAAAAAGGAAATCTGATCCAGCGTGGGATGGGAGCTTGCTCCCTTTCCTATTGTTCCTCCTGAACTGCAGAGAGCTTTATTGTCTAGGCTACTTATAGCTTTGCTGAAATAACACAGTTGGAAAAATCGATACGGGGTGGGTTTTTAAAATTATGTTACAAGTCTTGTAAATAAGAAGTAAAGGTTTCGCTGCCACTGGTGTCTGCACCATCACCAATAAGGAGGAGCAATAGGTATTTGCAGGATAGGAGGGGTCCCCAGATACCCCATCCTCCAGCAGTTTATTTGGCTGCTAGTGCTCAAGGTCATCTTGGATGTGGTGCAGCCATGTAATTCTGAGTCAGAGTGCTGTGGAAAGACCTGTGAGAAGTCTTGTCAAGGTTCCGCTTTCCATCAGGAGCTGTCTTTAAGATCAAACTCTTGGCCTTGGTCATTGCAGCTATGTGGTTGTCCAGCCATGTACCTCGCTGACCTGGATCCTGATGTGTAGACTGCCTAGCTTGGTGTTTCTATTCACTATAGACTTGTTTAGCAACTACAGGACTGTTGACTGACCCTGGGCACTGTCAGTATACTTACTCTCCTTTCTTCATTCAGGTACTATGCCCTTTGTCACAACCATAGACTGCTGGCAGTTGTTCAAGACCAATGTGTAGAAATCCAGTCTGCAAAAGATGACTTTGGACTTGTGGTTGGAAAATACCAAGTACCAAAAGAGCCTAATCCATTCTGACCACAAGTGGCATGGAGCCATTACTGTATGTTGTTTGCTTGTGCTGAAAGCACTGGTTCAGTGAGAGTCTGATGGGGTAATGAGTCCTTGGTCATTCAGCTGCAACAGGCTTTCCAGGAGATCCAAGTTATGCTACTGCTGCATTGATCTTTTTGGAGTGCAAAGATAGTGTATAATGGGCAGCTGAGCTGCTTGTCACTGGTTATCATGGTTAACTGAAAGCTTACCTAGTATTGAAATGATCCAAAACTTCCAAGAAAATTACAGTTTAGTTTGAGCAGCCATTATGGCCATGGAATAACTGCCATGGTTTGTAATCCTGGGTAGAGACTTCAGCTTGTGTCTGACTGTGAAACAAATGGCGTAGCCAAAGCAACTGGTCATGGGGTATCTGCAGAGAATGCTCCTTTAGGATCTTTGTGCATCAACAGGTGAGTAGCTATGAAGTTGACATTAGGACAGCACAGAGAAGATGTTTATTAGGTAGCACAAATTTGATTTTTTTACAAGGAGGAAAGCAGAACTGGATGGTGTTTTCAAGATGTGTCTTCTCCTCATGGAGCCCTTCTGGCGGCTAAACCCCCAGGGTGATGGAAGTGCACTCAGAGCCCTTATAGGAGGATCCACATAAATAAAATGAGGCCTGGGGGAAGTAATTGGAACCTTTTGATTTCCATCTCAGCACTTCAAGCAAAGAGAACAGCTGTAAAAGCAGCATGGATTAGGAAAAACAGTAAACATTTGTCACTAGGCTTGAGAGTTACCAGTTCATATTTACTGTTGTGAGTTTTGCTGAAAAATGTAGCTGTAATACAGAGTGCAGTTACAGGTAGAAAATAATTGTAATTCATTCTGTAGGCAGATAATAAATGTTTATTTGGGGGGGGGCAAACATTTTCATTGGGAATGCAGTTCAATGCTGTTAAAAAATCTTAGTACTGTTTTATCAGTACGTAAAGGTAGTTCAAATGTCAGTGTTCTTGTGAAATCAGGAACAAAATACAGATGAAATTCTGCTGTGATCTGCAATGGCAGAATTACCAGTGCATAGAAGTTACCTTAGTGGCTTAGTTGCTGACTGGCGGGGACTGGTAATGTCTGTTCATACTCTTCAAAACTTACTTTCAAGACATGCTGCAAGACATACTGAAAGTTGTGTGGGAAGGAGAATAACACCCTGATACTGTGCTAACTCAAAGTGACGTTTTCTGTAGGTCGTAACCTGTTTCAAGTATGTCGTTGTCCATCCTTCTCTGCCTTCCCAGACCAGCAACTGACAGATTCATCTTTTTCTCATTATCTAAGTTCCTTTAGACTCTTTGAAGGTTGTTTGCATTTTCTTTTTCAAAGAAAAATAGTGTTAACTTTGTCCATATTTACGATGTGCCCCTTGTGTGCATTAATCTTGAGTAAGGTTAATATTGTCTGCACATAGGGGTTTTCTACAGGGCTAAAAATGTCAGTAGCAGTGTTTTTGTGCTGGAAAGTTCAGAGTGTTTGGATAGACATTTCATGCTTGCCAAAGCCTAATGAAAGGTCTTTGTTCTGTTGGGTTAGGTACTAACAGAGCACCAGGCACCTGTCCGAGGTTTTTACGCTGAGATTGGGCCACCTTTGATCTGGAGCCGAAAGGTTACCAAATCACTATGAACTGCTGTCAGGTTCTTAAAGCAGCCAACTGCTCTCTAGCTATTGCAAGGTGCATTTCCACTCATAAATGGCTATAAAAGGTCAAGTCCTTTTTGACAGTGTATAAACGTAGGAAATGACTGTTAAGTGAGCTGCATATTGCATTTAACCCTGAAGTATGCAATTTATTTCTTAAGGGAGAAAAGCTTGGCACTTCCGTTTTAGAAAGAAACTAGCATGTGTTTCTCCTTGGAAAATAATTCATCTGAAGATACTTTTGCCTAACCATGCTTGTAGAAGATCATGAAGGTTCTTGCTTTGCAGGAATTGTTTCTGAGCTAAAAAAGTAAAACCATAAAAAAAGCTATTTTGTAATTAAGTGGGAAGCAGAGGCCAAAGCTCACACTTGAGAAGTAATAAAGACCAAATTCAGCATGGAGAACAGTAGCCATTAATCTCATGATGTACAAAATGAGGCTGAAAGAACTGGTCTGGGGAAGGGAAGGCTAAGGGGAGATCCCATCTCCAGCTGATGGGAGGGTATAGAGGACAGAGCCAAGCTCTCCTCAGAGGTCTACAGTGACTGAGTGAGAAGTAACTGATAGAAGTTGTGGCACAAGAAATTGCCATGGAATATAAGGCAAAAATAAAATCACCATAGAGGTGGTTAAATACTGGATTTCAAAGGGACTGTGCTTGGAGATACTTAAGTCATTGACTGGACAATGCCATGAGCAGCTGGGTTTAACTAGCTCACCCTGCTTTGAGGGATTAGGCTAGGAGAAATGAGGTAGTTCCTTCTGGTGAAAATTATTCTGTGATTCTGATGTTCATTGCTGCATGTTGGCCAAAAAAAAAAAAATGACTCGCCTTACTGTCACTTAAAAATACCATAATATGAATTTTGATGTACAAAGAGCAATGTTGTTACTGTTGTAAACTATTTTCTTCTCAGTTACTAAGGCAGAGTTTTTAGTATGTTTAGTGCCAGAATGCTTATTAGTAGCACTTTTACCTCAGTGTTACCTCTCTATTTTTGGTGTTACGGTGTTTTAAATTATTCTTATCAAGTCTTTGCAAACTGTTAAAGTTGGGTGTTGGGAACCACATGCAGCTTTAAAAATATTGGCATCCTAAAAGGGTGTTCTGTTAATTTCTTAATATTCTGTTAGGAGCACAGCAGGAGTAAAAAACCATGGCAGGTATGTGGTTTTTACAGAACACCCATAACTGAAAGTATCTTCTCAATAAGCTAGAACTCATAAATGGGCACAGTCAGCTGTTTCACCCATGTTTCTTTACATTTATTAGCTTTTGGAAAGATCTAATAGACTGAATTCAGTTGCTCAGTATCGTGAAGTTTTTCTGAAACCAACAATGCAGCATCAACAAGTTGTGTGATCTCGCTGTTTGTCTTCTGTGGTGTTTATAAAAATGTTGAGCGGTGTAATTTCTAACACAGACCCCTCCAACATGTTTCTGGTAATCTTCCTGCATTATAAAAACATTATGTATGAGGTCTAAAAATCCAGAGATAATTTTCATTATCAACTTTCTAATACTTTCCAAGAACTTGATAAATTTCAAGCATGATTTCCTTTGCACGTACTCAGTTTGCCTTTCTTGGAGCATTAATATTTTATTATAGGTTGAAACTGGTTTGCGCAGATTATGAAAGCATAACAAAAGGAATTTCAAAGTCACCTTTCATGCTGGGTTTTTTTTTGTAGGTGTATGCTGCAGTGGAAAATTGATCTGGTTTACTCCTTCTGTGGTTCCTATGTAATGATCATATCCCCCTTCACATGCATCTTGCATTTTATGCATAGATATTTTTAAGGATGATGAACTTAACTGGTCTGAGCATATTTCTGTAAATCTAATACTTTAATACATTTTAACTTAGTAACCCTCTGTTGTGAAAAGTGAGTAAAATCTGCCTGGGGAGAAAGGTACATTACAGTTATACAGTGTTGTTGAGTTGGACATCCTAATAGTTTTCTTCAGAGATGCTTCCATCACAGTGATAAATTGTGCTAATTCTCTTTCAGGGAATTTAATTTTAAAATTACAGCTACTTGTAAAATCGAAGGCTTATTTTGTGGAAATCCTCCTGTGCAAAAAAACTTCAAGACTTTTTTTCACCCCTGCTAATCCAGTAAATGGGATTTCCTAGGGCCAGCGCTCTTCTTCTGTTCTGCTTGTGGGCCATAATTGTTGAGATTCGATCAAACGGTTAAACCTTAGCTAAGATTTAAAAGAGTTAAAAATGCTTGTTCTTACCTTTCCTCCAATACAAGCCAATTATAAATTGATAATCCAAAGGGGTGAGAACCAGCTGCATGTTTGGGTTGATACCTGTGCCTTCCTTCCAAGCCATTCCTACTCCATCAGTATTCAGCCTAACTCCTGGAGCTCCGAGTTGTCCATCTTGCCAGAGTTCCCTATGTTCTTACAGAAAGTTCGCAGCCTCTGCTGTTCTTTTACATCGGTTAACCAGTTATACACGAAATCATTAGCTTTGAAACCCATCCACTGTTCCTTTCTAGAAGTGTTGCCTCAAAAAAGACAAACAAGACCATCTTCCTAAAGAAGCAGCAGCAGTTCTGTTCGTAGTAAACCTAGGCATCTTGTGTCTATAGGATAGGAATGTGAAATGTTTACTGAAGGGTTTCATCTGTTATTATTAGATAATCGTCTGAATTGTTGAAGGATGTGAATTAATACAAATGACTATTATTATATTCTCTCTTGTATGGTTTTGCTGGATTTTTTCAAAGGACATCCAAACATAGCCACAGTGCACAGCCAGACTTAGACTTATGTTTTTTTACTGGTATATCCTGAAGCAACTTACGGAGAGTGTTTTTATGAGAGTGTACTTAAAGGAGGTTGCATAGTTATCACTCCCATTGCATTCTACGTGGTGTCATGCTTATTAACTCCTTACTTACTGTGTATCATTTTGTATCAGAGGATATATTTTACCTTGCTACTGCTTTTACTCTGTGCTGCCATTCCTCTTGCTTCACTTCATTGGGTTGTTTCTGCATTTGTATGGATCATTTGCCCATATAAAGACTGTGTAAGTTCTGCTGCTGGAAACAGTGCTGAGTGTTCATACCGCACTTAAAATCTCTGAGGGTATGGCTGTAAAGCATCTCTGGACGGGACTATCTGTTGAGCTGAAAATTCCATGAAATTATAGGAAAGTAGTCTGCTGGAATTCTTAAGTTTCATTTACTGACTTGTGGTTTAATTTGCACGCCCTTTCAAGGAAGTGATATTATATATCAGCATAAATGCATATTTTTCCCAAATTCTTATTCCTGCATGAAAAAATTTCTGGTTTGGTGCTGTGAAATACCTTTTAAGATGAAAATTCATTGCCATGTGTTTCTGAGGAAAGTATTATTTCTGTTTCTGTTTAAAGCAAAATTAATAATTGATTCTGTAGTCAGCTAATTCTCTCCATTGCTACCAAATACCGTTGGCTACTGAAACCGCATTGTAAATCACACAGATTAAGTGAGCACCAGCAGTATTTAATAGCTGCAGGAATATTTATTTCATATATAAACAAGATGCCCCTCTGGTGGAGGTGGCTTTTATAAAGGTTCTAACCTTTATGCTGGAGGTAAACACCTTATATGAGTGAAAGTACAGTCTTACCAGCCTAACAGAGCTGGTACTTGTCTTCTGAGACAAAACAGAGTTAAATGATGCTCTGAGTGTGTGGTATATTTTAAAGCCGTGTCTGCAACTCTTATAATCAATCCTGTTTAATGCACATACAAATCATGCAGTACCATTTCTGCTGTAACTTGCTGGTTAGGTTTTCTTTTTCAAAAGCAGTTAAACTGAAGGGTGGGGTCTGACTCTGGGTTGTTACAAATGTTGGAAGTGGCAGTTTTCTGTCAGTTTTCATAATTGCTCTTGTTACTGATAACAGTCTTAACTTATAAGAAATATTTACTTAATAAAATTATGTAACAAAAAGTAATACATGAAATGGAGAAGATGTAAAGTGAAAATAAAGCATTTGGGACTTTTCTAGTTGTTTGCTGTAGTCTACTAATTTGAAACACTTTTCATTTTGAGGAGTTTTATGGAAGGCTTTTAATTTGTATTTTTTGATTAAAGCTACTAGCTGTGTGGCTTCACACAGCCTCTAAAACTGAATTCTTGTGTTGCTTTTGTATTTAAAGGGAAAGCATAACAATGTCAGTGGTATTTCAAAGGTGTTCTGTGTTCATTTAAGCCATGTTGGGAAGAAAACTGGAACAAAATTGATCAGAGCCTGAAATCCCTTAAACAGTTTAAGGAAAAAGTGTGTTGTCTGTTCTTCGGGTGTAATTAAATTTTCTTCAAAAATATTTTCCAAACAAACTGTAACTGGTCTTAACACTAGGATCATTCTTCTAAGCTAGTATATTTATATCCTCTGTTGCTCCTGGTGTGTCTAAACTTCTATATAAAGTATCTTAAAATCCAAAAATTGATGTACGGGGTTTTTTGAAGACTGCTCAAAGTTATTTGAATGCCACAAAAAAAAAACTTGTGTTATGCTTGTCCTAGTAGGAAATTAAGATCTTACTGACCTTTGACTTAGAATAAACACATCCTCTTTAAAGCAAAATTTTGAGCATATGTGCGTTGCTGCATAACTTTCTCACTCCCTCTTAATGGAAGCTCAGTATTCATTAATGTAGCTTAGAATCATAGAATAGTTAGGGTTGAAAAGGACCTTAAGAGCATCCAGGTGCAACCCCCCCTGCCATAAGCAGGGACACCTCACACTAAATGATGTCACCCAAGGCTTCGTCCAACCTGGCCTTGAACGCTGCCAGGGATGGAGCACTCACAACTTCCCTGGGCAACCCATTCCAGTGCCTCACCACCCTCACAGTAAAGAATTTC
>JBCJKH010052686.1:0-11479 GCA_039877255.1 Loriculus beryllinus | reverse complement strand
TGTGCATGCAGTGAAGTGGGGTGACATAGCAGGAGCTGCTCTGAGCTGTCAAAAAGACAATGCAGAAGTCAGCAGTGGCGTGTTTTATGACCTGTTGTAACTGCATGAGCCCTAATAACTCATGTCACATGGGAAGTGTGCCTTCTCATGTGCTAACTAGTCCCTTGAGAGTCAACTGGCACCAAAAGCCACTTGCTATTTTTAGGGCTTTTTTTTTCAAGAAAAGCCTTCCTTCCCAGTCTACTATCAGGAGCTGGTAGTGTGAGTTAGACTTCTTTTTGAAGACTTTCTGTTGGCTTCCATACTAATAGAAGAAATTGGACTTTGTTAGGATAGTAGGATGCCTTGTCTTTGTGGGCAGCATTGATTCCACCATACATACACACAGACACATATAAAAATCAGCAACAGGACTGAAAACTGAGGTGTAAGATTCCATAGGCAGAGCTGTCTATGTGATCACTGGATATTTTGGGTTACGCAGAAGGAGTGTGTAATGTGATTCATTCCTCCCTCTGCATGGCAGTCTGCAACAACAAGCAGTACTTCCACCTCTACCAACACACTCCTCCTTCTGCAAGCGTTTTCCAACCTAGGATGTAATCTGGTGTATGAATTTTTAGTGTTATATAGAGCTGTTTTATTGTTCACTACACTTTCAATTTGTGCCTCTGAATCTTTCAATTTGAAATCCATCCTCACTGTGTAAGTTTATGAATCATGTGTTTTATGTATGATAGCTTGACACAAAAGTGAGCATAGGAATGCATAGAAAAGATGTTATGTAAGATGTTAGACAAAACTACATTTCAGAGTGTGTAGGAGTGGGGAGCCAGGCTGTATCTTCTGTGGCAAATAAGGAAGCCAGCAAGCCTGGCTTGTTGCGCAGTTCTTTGGAAGAGTACAGGGACCATTACAGGCTACATTTCCATTTGTTACTCAGGAACCCTGAGAGGTTTTCCATGCAAGAAGCACAAATATGACTTCATATTTGGTACACTTTAAAATCTGAGTAACTGACAGCTCTGCTGTTTTGCCTTTGATACAGGCCCAGCCTTGGCTGGTCCTGATGTAGCTGATACAGAGCCCGTCTAGCACTTCCTGTGCACTCCTGTTGATGGTACAAAAAAGACAAAGGGATCAGTTGGCTGTGATGTCTCTGTAGTTGAAATTCATTGCCAGGGTGGTAGTTGAGGGACTGCCTGGACTTATGTAAATGTGTTAATATTATTCCTTGTTTCAGGGATCACCTGAAGCTAATATTCAAATGTGCAGTTAGTTGAACAGATTACTACTATCTCCATCCTTTCTTGACATAAATTTTTTCTCTGGAGTCTTGCAAGAGCACATGCCTGCCTTTTCCTCAGCTTTAATTGAAATGCTTGTAGAATACCTTCAATATTACAAGATACTGTATTTTTTAAAGTCTTGATGCTCTGGAAGCTTTCCTAAGTCCAAGTTTTGTGAACTTCAGCATGGGGTGTGTGGAACAGGATAGCTATTCAATATATATTGCTGAAAGTGCGACTATATTACTTTCATCTTCTTGCACTGCCTTTCTAAATCAACTGTAAAATCAGTCCCAAAACATCTGATTCTGGTATTTACATCATTCCCTTTTAGCTATACCTTAATACACCAGAGTCTCCATAGGTTTGTTTATAACAACATTGGCAAGTGGTCTTGCCTCATATTAAAGGTGAAGTTATCATACCAAGAGACCAAGAAATGGAAGTCTGTGTGGCACAGAGTAATGCCATGTGAAGGCGAATGTGCCAACTTGGCTATGACATGGTGCAGCCTCTTAGAAAACAGGCCTGTGTATCGTATCATACATGGCATATCACTATGAGCTCATGAGAATGTAAAGTACAGAGTGGAACTTCTTCATTTTCAGTTTATTTGAATCTTACATTTAATTTATACTGGAAAGCAAATAATTAGACTGAATAATTTTCAATCCAATTAATCTATTCCTAAGTAGCAAATATTGTACCTGGAGACAGATCGATTATGAAGTGTTTCCTCTGAGATACATTTTCCTGTTAATTCTTGAAGCAATTAATTTTCTTACAGACACGTGCAGGTCTTTGCATGAAGTAGTGAAGGCAAGAAAAGCAAAAGGCATACAAGAGAACAAAAGGCAATAATAAAATACTAACACAGAATTAGTAAATATATGTACAGTGTGTTATATATGTTGTACATACGTTATACTTTGGTAAGCATCCGTAATTGAGAAGCTTTCAAAATTCCAAAGCAGAAATTAGGACATCTTAGAATTAATCTTTCATGCATATTCATTAAAACCAGTCTTTCTTACAAGAACACATGGTACTTCTCCCATAGGATTATGGGCAGAGGAGAATTTGGCAGACAAGTCTCTATATGTTGTACTTGTCAAGATAACGTCTCCCCCCACCCTGTCACCCACTGAGACTTACAGTTTGGAAGAATGTGGGAAGATTTTTATAGTGAAAACAAAATGCGGTTTTGTATCTTGGATGCAAAATTCAAAGTTCATCCAAATATCCAAACATTACATCCCTTGCCAGATTTTAAGTCCTTGCTTGAAAGCATAAGAAACATCACGTTCTTTTATTTTTGAAATGCTTATTTGCAATTCTAAACATCTTTTAATATGAACAGACAATGCCATTCTTCTGAACCCTACTGCACATGTTGAAATGGCTACAGTGTTAGCTTGGTTTTCCCCAAAAGTTTCAGTCAAGACATACTCCGATATGAAAACGTATATCTGAGTAGCTTCATTTTTGGCAAGATTGTCAGGACTGTGCAACAAATAATTTTGAATGGTCTTAGTTACATTTGTATCTATCAAACCCACAAATGATGCATTCCCATACTTTCATGGATATCTTTATGTTAGAGGTACACATACACACTCAGTGGTGCAGACATACTGTCTACATTGCAATTCTTTTTTCAGTTCTGGTAGATTGAATCAGGTCTGATTTTATGCACATTCAATACCAAGAACTCTGCAAGAGAGGGGTGTGGGTGTGTTCTGTATTTGGTTTATGTATTTTATTGAGATTAACCCCTGACTTAGTCCTTAAGAGTCTCAAAGGGAATTACAATGTCTTGATGACAAATTACCATTTATTAAAAAATCAAGACTTTTCTCATAAATGGCATGAATTTAAATCTTGTTTGCAGCAACTCTAAGCAGCAGATGATCAAGGATTTAGCTGGCTCTAGTGCATGAGGATAAATTTACAGTTCCAGAAAATGCAGCCTTCGATTGAGCCTTTGAGATGATGGGAATTGGCAATTGTTTTGTAAAAGCAGTTTTTTACTCTTTACTTCAGGTTTCTGGTTTTGGCACTCTCATCGTGCTTATGTAACTCTCTAGTAAAGTATCTCCTGTTTAGGGTTTAAGGGATTAATCTTGTTTATGAAAAGAAATGCTGCTTCTGCTCCTTGGATAAACCACAGATAAAGTACTCAGCAATTGTAGTTGCTACTTGCAGACATGTTGAGAAAGTCCTAATGAACTGCTAATGATAATCCAGATGCTTCCATCAGAAGAATTAAGTTATAAAGGAATGTGCAATTACCAGACAGGTGAAAACTCTTAGGGGAATTACTGGTAAGCACAGTACTGTGTATCTGGATCTGCTGGCCAGCTGGGGTGGAAGATGATGCTCGTGTCCCCCTTTCTCTTGAGAGACTGAGGATTTATTGTTCCATAACAAAAAAAAAAAATACAATAAATGGAACTTTTGAAAGTGGAGAAGGAAGAATTTTGTTAAGGGCCACAGTAAAGAAAAGGAATATTTACATGAAGACTAAAAGAAAAAGCGCTATGTGTATTATGAAGATCATTGCAATGCTAACACAGGAAGGACTAAATTACATTGCTTTATTTGCCAAGCTGACATCCTTTTAATATAGTTTTAATAAATGCATTTGTTTTTCTATATTGCTGGTTAGATTAGTCTGTAAATCTACTTAAAGGTTTGGTAATAAGAGCTGTATCACTTCACTGATGGACATTCATGCTGTGGTGTTTGGCCAGGTTGCCCACTTCTGTAGAGCTATGGGTGCTCTGCCCTTCCTACTCTTCAGGAGCCTTCTTCAGGAAGAAGGCTCCTGAAGCTGAGGTGCCAGAGAGGGATTCCTGAGAACTAAGGCAGATATGTGGGCATTCACTCACCTATAAGCAGAGCAGAATTGTGTGTGTCTGAGCCTTTGTTTGTTTCTCTTTTTCTGTATCTTTTCTGCAGAGCTGAGCCAGAGGTGGGACATTATCAGAGCAGCAGTGTGCTGGGTTCTAATGAGGCATCGCTAGAACACTGCTGAAAAGGGAAACTAAGCAGCAAAGGGAGGGGAACACTGCCTTTCTGATGGCACAAGGGGCATTCAGGTCGGGTGTTGGTTCAGTACCACAGCATGCCTGACCCTCCTGGCCAAGCTGTGAGCACTGATGCCCTGGTGACAGCACATCAGCTGTGACGAGCTGCCTGCTGCCTTCCTCTAAAACCAGGGCAATTACCCGCTGCAGTGTGGCGTGCTGTGGGGAAGGTTACCCAGAGCTATTTTAAACAGTCACCTCCCAAGGAACAGGCAACAAGCTTGTTGTTTAAACATCTGCCTGTGAGGCAACATTCCTAAATACCGTTTTTCATGGCAAGATCTAAGTCACTCGGATGCTCTGGTTTTCAGTAGCAATAATTTGTACTAAATTCCTTCAGAAAAATAGCATTTTTGGTCTGTGAGTGTGCAGAACTTTCCTGGTCTAAAATTAGAAAGTCAATTTGTCTGTTAAGCCAGGGGAACAAGAAGCTCTACATGCCCTCTGAAATTAGCAATGAAACAAGCTGTATTGAGCTCATCTATAGCTTTACACCTTCAGGGCAGTGGCTAGAACCATGATAGACAATATTTCTCCAGGCTGTCACAGTTATTTTACAAGACGAAAAAGAGGAAGGGGAAGAGTGAGTTGCTTTGGTCTGATCTCTAAATGAAATAACCAGCTGAACTTTTAAAATCATCCAGAAGATAAAAGACACTTCAGTCTACTGTGTCAAGTTTTAATTTATTCTGCTGAATATCTTTTCCTTAATTGCCACAAAATTAAGACATTAAAGTTAACAGAGTCGTGTGCTCTGTTAAAAGGTGCTGTTACTGTAGAGGAAGGTGTTACTGGAGAAAAAGAATGCAGAGGGAGGTCTTTCATGTAGTATGGACCTTGAAAAAAGACAATGTAATGCTTTTGATTTTGTATGGATGGTACTTGGGAAGGATTTAGCATTACTGTAGGTATGTGAGAATCTGTGGTGTTTCTTATAGTAGAAGCAAATGTCATTGCAGAGGGTTGCTCAGAGAGGTATTAAGTAGATGTGAAGGTGCTGACTATAAGCAGCTTGAATTCCCATAGTCTTCCACAAACTTGAGGCTGGAGATGTGAGGATTTGGAAAGCTCCGGAAGCTTTGATAGAAAAAACGTGACTTAGCTGCAAAGAAGTGCACACAATTTCTGCTGGGTTTTACCCCCAAGGGCCTGGGTAGCGATTTAAAAAGAAAGTAGTACGGCTGCATATCAAGCCTTACAAATTATTTCTATGGCTAATAAATAATTCCAATTAAGTTACATATATGTATGCATTATTAGGTGATTGCAATTTCTATATATCACAAATTAAATTTACCTGAAAATTGTGCTGTGCTAACCACATCTCAGTGAATGTGCATAAAGTTGTCAAGTTAAATTTTCAAGTTTTCATCTCCTAAAATCACAGGTTTTTTTCTGTAGCTACATTAGATCTTAATTTACATACTGCTTCTGCGCTCTGTGGATATTACGTTTTTGTTTATACATCAACAATATTCATGCTTTCTATTTTTAGCATTATAATATTCCTCCTATTTTAGAAAGATGTCAACAGGCAAATACATATATTCAAGTACTTTAGCATGCTGTGCAGATCCATCACTAGTAATAGGTGTATGATGCTTTTTTCCAGCATATAGAATTTATGCTTATTTATGTCATAAATCCAGCTAGCAGTACTATACATGGGCCAACTCAAGACTACATTCATCATTTTTAATGAAGTAAATAAAGCAAGTAACTACAGGTGGGTCAATTTTTCCTGAATTTCATTGTTTTTTCTTTGAGGGAAAAAGGAGAACTTTATCCAGGCTTTCCAAGGAAATGAGCCTTATGTTATAATGCTGCCTGTGCATGTGTGTTTGAAATTTGACAGCAGCAGAGCTGGCTCAGAGGTGCTTATACTCTTACACATTGCATGAAAATATGCAGGCAGCAGAAGAAAAAGACATTAGAGAATCCCCAGGCAGATGAATTCTTATCAATAGCCAAATTTGGCAAGATCTTCAATAAGAGCTTATACTTTCTTGGATACAAGAGTCAATCAACTGTGAGACAGATCTCTGTAGGAAACTCCATCCTTATGGAGCTTCTTATCTATGCTTATGTAATTTCCAGAAAATCTTGCCTCTGTAGTGCAGACCTGGCTTCAGTGCATACCAACTGACAGTGTGTTGTAATGTTGGAAAGGCCCTTTGTTGAAAATAAGATAGGCTGGATTTGGAGTTCAGTAAAAATTCCACTTTGATGTATCCTAAAAGGAGGAAGGGAGAGTTAGCCTAAAATGCCAAACCAAAATGGTAACAGTGTAAAGCTTTTGTATTTAAGTGGAGCCTTTGACCTAGAATAATAGTAATTACATTTGTGTTTCAATTTAGGTACTCCCAAATCTCCCAGACTTTTTGACACCAGGTTCTCTTCCTGAGCTGGGTCGTCTCTGCTGGGATGCTAACAGTCCCAGTGAATCTTGCAGTGTGTTATCTTTTCCAAGGACAGCTGGGAATGCTGAAGACAAGGAATTGGGTAGAGAAGAGTCATAGAAGCAGGCACCAGATGCCTACAGGAGCACAGGGGAGGTGTGTGCCTTGGAAGCTGCTGCTGTGTGTTGTACAGGGGTCCAGAGATCCACCTTGTCACGACAGGCTCCACACAGACACAGCACACTGTAGCCTCTCTTCAGAGGAGCTGTGTCTTGGCTGAGACCTGTGACCGCCGGTTTGTCATTCCAGTCAGTGAGATATGCTGTACAGAAGGAGGGACTGGGAAAAAGCTAAACACCATAGCTCTGGAAGCCAGATGTAAGAGTTCCTTTTCACTGGAGTGTAAGGGAGGTATTTCCACTGTGCAGCTGCCTTTTTTAGTCATTCTTCATTTTCCCATGAATTAGACTTACTTATAAATACATGTCTCCTTGTAGCACACTCACAGCTGAGAGCTGGTGAGACATGCTTCAGTATAATCCTACTGAGAAAAGACCTTGGGTGAAGAGGTTCTGGGCAGAGGAAGTGTATGGGGTTAGGGCAAGCAGTGGTAATTGCTATTCCTTGTTACTCTCAGGTGAGCAAGTTTTGTGCTTACACCTCTGTTTGCTACTTGCTCAGTTTCTCAGGAGGATTGAAAGCAGGGTGATGTATCTGGAGTTTGAGAAGAACAGGGTTGGTTAAGTGCCTTTTGGTTGTAACAACTGTACTTCATTCTGCCTGACAGCAAGAGAGAGGACCAGGTAGAATGAGCCCTTTAGAAGTTACTGTTGTCTAAACCCCGCAGTTTCACCTGAGCTGTGCTGAACGTAGCAGTATTCACTTTGAAGAGCATCAAACAGGAGCTGTGGCATGAAGGCACACCCTGCTACATCTCTCTTGACACCAAAATCTTAAACTATAAATTTTCTCAAGCGGAAAATATCTTAGTAAGAAAAATGGAAGTCAAATCTTCAAGGTTAAAAAGTTCTGTCTAACCTTTCACATTATTGCTCTGAATTATTTTTTAAAGTTAATAAACCACAGGCATTCACCTCCTAGAGCTACTTTCCTCCCTAAACAAATTGCTTTTATTGTGAAAACTACAAATTCAGTCATTGTGATCAATACCATCATTTTATGAGCTGTCAGTAAAGGGACTTGAAGATGCAGCTTTGCTTGATTGCCTACGAATAAAGATTGATCAGCCCTGCTGCTTCTGCTGTATAGATCTTGAGTTGATTCGCATACAGTATACAAAGCAAAACACTATCACCTCATTCCTCTTCAAAATCATATAGTCAATAGCTTTTTCCGTGTGCATTTCTGCAAGCACTTGAGAGTACAACCACAATTGATGTTACAAAGGGCAGAGGGGAGGAACATGTTTTGGTGTCGGGGCCTTTCCCTGATAGAAAAATCTGATTTTAATTCCAAACTTCTCTTGGCTCCTCAAACAAAAGGTATTGAGCCAATGCTGTTAGCTTGCATTCTTCCATATTTTCTTTTATTGTTTTTTTAAATGAAGATCGGAAAAAGAAGAGTGTGAAATAACAGAAGGCTGCTGGCCCACTGCAACTGTGGAATCTCATGAGGCACTTTAGGCCAGCAGCCAGTGTCATGGGCTGCTCCCGTTGCACCAGTCAGAGAAGGCAGATTGTTTTACAAGAAAATGGAGTCCTTACATACACTGTTGTGAGAGAGTTTGCTGGACATAATGATTTCCAGTGGAAAAAAAAATAGTGGCTGAGCTATTTTATTGTATATATTCAATTACCAACTGTAAGTATTGCTGTATTTATATGTTGCTTCTCCTTTACAGGGTTTATCCGGTTACAGTGTCTATAGCCAATGCTATAGAGACATAAAGTTAGTTACCCAAAATGGCTTATTGAATAGTCCCAGCAACCATGGCAAGTCAGCAGGTACAGCCCAGCAGCAGCACCACTCTTCAGGGTGACCTTACACTAGTGATAATACATTTATGGCTTACTTTTTTCACATGTGATAGTAGGGACAATAATACTATCTAGATCCTAAGACCAAGGTGATAATATTAAGCATTACATGCTTAGTGTCTATAAAACCTTTTGAAAACCTTGGATGGAAGGCTTATAAAAAACAAATATATAGAGTGAACATCATTCTAAAAGTCCTGCATGTAAGGATTGGCTTTCACTGAATCTTTTCCTTAGGCACATTAACTTTGCTTTCATAGTCTATCAGGAAGCACTGTATTTAGCTCTCTCTGTTCAAGGTTCACTAACCTATAATCCTACTGAAATGGAGTGGAAAGCCCATGAAAATTTCACTGCATTTGCACTCAAGTGGCACATGGCCATGGCGTTAATTAAAAAAAAGAGAAGAGAAAAAAGTGATAGTCCTCTGGTCTCCATGGAGACCGAGCCTGCAGACAGGGGTGGGAGTGGGAAATATTTTCAATCTGAGGTTGAAAGGCAGAGATCAAAAGTTGTTCTGGTTAAAATGCTGCGCAGATGTCAACATGGCAAGTTGAACGGTAAAGCATTTTGCACAAGTAGTTTGTAAAATGGTATGGATATGAGATTAAGAGGAAATTTCCTGTACTATTTTTAATGGGTTACTGGAATAGAACTTGATGTATATTGTCTGCGCCTTTGTCAGATTTCTACCAGAATGCATAAGCCAAAAAGTATGGTACCCATCCTGGCAATAAGGAATTCTTGTTTTACAAGGTAACATTCATTTAGAGGGTCATATAAACTAAATAAAATCCAACAGAAATTGAGACATTTCATGTGATTAAGATGTCTGGCTGGCAAAGAAGCCTATAAAATAAGCTTTCCCAAACGCCTTAGGGAGAGAAGAGTGAAAAAGAGAACTACATGAAAAGTATTCCCCCGAATGGGATAGCAAACTTGTTTTTGTTGATAGCTACTAAATTTGGTTCAGTGCTATTTTTCAGTCATTTGGAGAAGAGGAAAGAACAGATGATAAAGCATTACTGGAGGGAAATGAAAACCACATTACTGGTTAAATGCAAAAATGGACAGGAGGAAAGAATGAACTTTGTAACTTTTTATTCCCAGATGACTGTAGAAGTAGCATATTGGTGACATCCAAAATTCATGTTTTGCATGATATTAGCAAAAATGCATACTAATGTAGGTTCTGAGATTGAAAACACACTAGTTTGAGTCTTTCCATCTCTAAGAATTTCATCCAGTCAGAAGTGTGACTGCATAGTGGTTTATTCTCCCTGGGGAGAGTAAACTGGTTTTTCTGGAAGCAGCAGAACTTCAGAAACTTGGTTTGTTATAGGTTTTTCTTACAGTTTTTCATCTTCATACTTTTTGGCAGTGCTGTTAGTACATTGCAAACATCCTTCTCCTTCAGGAATTCCCAGTTCCTTCCTATGTTCCCTCATTGCAAGCAAAACAAGTGGGCAACGTCTCTTGTCAAATTGACAGAATGGGCCTGACAGGTAAATGGACAGATAATTTGCCTCTGTATGATTATTCCCATAGGAAAACCAGGTTACAATAGAACAGAACCATCTGGCTGTTCTTGTTCTTTATGATTAGGAAAGTTTATTGAGTTCCCCCTAGCTGATAGTGGGCAATGCTATAAATAAATGGAGCTAAAGAGGTCTATGCATTTAGGAGACTAAGAGGGAAAAGAGAGAAGCAAAAGTCAGAAAGAAAGGTGGTTGAGATGTTTGTACAGACAAGTCCTTCTATTATTAATATGGATGCTACCTTGCTGACTTTGGAGTCCTCATTTATTGAACAAACACAGAAGGCGGTTAGGTATGAAGTATGACAGACTGCTGTCTTGTTCTCTTTGGGTCTGATTATGAATTTGCTTGAATTGGGAGACTGAATCTTATTACTTTGTGATGGAGTTCTGCCAAAGGTTTCTATATTAAAAAAGATTTTTATATTAAGCTACTTTCTGAGTAATATTCAAATAATAACAAAAGACCCTGCCCTCTTGCTACCTTTAGACCATAGCTGAACAAATATATAATTTGGGGAAGACATGGAAGAGAAAAAACACACACAGAATGCAAAAATATATTCAGTATTGCTGTCTGCCTCGAAATCAGTTTCCTCTGTCAATAAATAACTAAACAGATGGAAAAGGTCTGAAACAAAGGGAGAACGTTACCTAACAAAAGTTACTAGCGCTTGTTATCTGGAGAGTGTTTTAAGTAGAGGCAATCTTAATTTAGGCAAATAAATGGAAGATTGTCTTGTAACAATGAAAAATGAATTTAAAAAACATTACATCACTGAATTTTGGTTTATGAAACAGGAAAATTTAAATGAGAGGGCAAATATTTTATGATATAGTTTCTGGCACTACCAAAAAAACCAGTTGGTTTGGATAATCATTAGTGTGTCCCAGCACCCAGTGCAGCATTTTTCTTGCATGTTCTGTGTGGGAAATCTAGCTGGTTTCCCTTGACTCTTATTTTTGTTCACTAAAGTCAAGCCAACAGCAGATTCCTTGAGTTTCTTCATTTGCATAGAATAATTTTGTAACGAGCATGTCTATCATGGATCTGTTCTGTATTGCTTTGACCCTATAATGGACTGGCATCAAGACATGGCTCAAACTTAGGGGCAAGTTATGCAAGTAACAATTTCAAAATCCTTTATTGCCCAGAGGCTGAAAACCA
>JBCJKH010052684.1:0-18252 GCA_039877255.1 Loriculus beryllinus | reverse complement strand
CAGAGCTGGACGCAGCACTCCAGCTGGGGTCTCATTGCAGCAGAGCAAAGGGCTAGAATCACCTCCATTGACCTGCTGGCCCTGCAGCAGGCATTTTGTGTAGGCCAGGAGATTCTGAGGAGGCACAAGGAGGCATTGGTGTGTCTCTGGGCTGTGTTCAACTCATCTTGGTGGCAGGTTGTGGGACAGGCCAAAATTTGGCTCCATCCATTCTGTGCATACTTCCAACATTACTCCCTCCTCTGCTTGCACCTGGATGATGATCTTGTCCCTGGCTCCATCAATGCCCATTTCCAAGCTGTGCCCTCTAAGCAGCCCTTTGCTGTTTGCATATGTGTATGTGTGCAATATGTGTATTTGCTAGATACAAATACTTTATATGAATATACGCGACATTTTTCTATATTATGTTATATATTTTAAAATTCTTTTTACGTATGTATATATGTGTATAAGTATATGTATGTATTTTATGCACCTGGGGGTGTGATGGGAAATGCCTGAGAGCAGCTGAGCCACTGAACTCCACATACAGGTGCTGTATTTCCTGGCAGTGTGGGAGGTGTGAGGAGCCACAAGCCCTATGCCTCCACTGAGCCAGCTCTTGGGCCTTGGGAAAACAAACCAGGCAGGTAGGATGGATGGGTTTGTAACCTGGAGACATAACCCCACAGAGGAGAGTGTGGCTTATTTGAGGCATCATGGGCAATACACAAACCTGGTGCAACTGTATGGGTGAGGTTTCGGGCTAAATGGATTTAGCAAGGTTAAGCTGGGACTATACAGACCTTTATACATGTATCTAACATGCATAAATGTGTGTTTTGCATTTTATGTAAAGTATGCAGTAAAAATGTACTCCAGTGTGCACTGTAGGAGAGAGGTGGGGTGTGAAATGTATGGCTTTGCTTTGCCCCTTGTCTGGCCTTGCTTGCTCAGTTTTGCTTGCTCCTTGTGTGCTGTTCTTCACCTAGGGACAGCCGGTATGAGGGGGATTTAGGTGCTGGGGTCACAATCCTGGTTGGAACAGTCTGTAAAACAACTGGGGGTACAGAAAACAAAACAAGAGTGCAGCCATGCTCCCTTTTTCTGCCTGCTGCGGGTATCTTGTGTCAGAGCAGAGACTGACATTTCTCCTGTAGGTCACGCAAGAAAACATCAGCTGCCCTAGTCCTGCTTGCTGTGGGCATGGACATGCAGTGTGAAGATTGCATCTCCCACCAAGATCACAGTGTTTGATGGGACAAAACTCTTTGGAGATGCCTCCAGCATGGCCTAGCATCCTCAGGACTGGATGGCTCTGCTCTTCCAGGGTCTTTCAATTCCTCCAGTGCAAATGAGGTTTGGGATTATTTTTATTATTCTTTTTCTTTATTTGCTCCACGAATTGTAGGTGCTCCCTGCAGAAGAACAAGGCACCTGGTGCACTTTCCCTCCCAGCCCAGCCTAATTGGAATTTATCCTAATTGTGAATTAATTGCAACCCTCCAGGCCTGGCTGCTCACATCCTTCCTTGGAAAAGCACCCAAGTGTTCTGGGAGGTTATTCACCCCTCTTACATCAGCTATTGTCTGGCTAAATTTTGACACAGCCTGTGCGTAGGAGGAATTGTCTGTGCAGCCTTTGTGTGAATAACCTGCAGGGAGATGGGTAGGGATGCTGCCCAAGGATGCCCGCAGGCTCGGCGTGGGATGCGGAGTTACCCAGGGGATCTGTGCCCATCCCGGGGCTGCGGGGCCAAGCTGTGCAGGGTGTGGGAGAGAGGCAGGTTGGCACAGGGATGGCTCACACCAAAATCCTCCTCTGGCATTGCTGGGCCACGAGTTTCAAGTCATGAAAGCTTTGTGGCTGCTTTTTCTTCTCATGGGCTTTGCTCCTGTGAGTACTGCGATGGGGAAGTTTCCAGGGCAACTGGGAGGAAATAGGAAGCTGGAGGAGAAATAAGACGAGCCATTGTTTATGTACTCGATTACATGCCTAGTGGTGGCATCTCCCGAGGTGTTTATCAAGCCAGCCTTTAGACATGGCTGCTCCTTCACCATGTGAGCATTTACAAGGTTTGCAGTTTCCTGTGGACTGTTGTAATTTAATTTTCCCTTCCAGCTTTCCTCTCTTTCTCAAGCATTTTCTTAACCAATATAATGCAAAAAAAGGGAAAAAAACCCCAACCAACCAAACAAAAATGACACCAAAAGCATCTAAATAACATTGGATCAGCTGTCGATGAAGATGCTGTCCAGCAGCTCAGGCAGCGACTTTGTGGGATTTCCTGAACTTGCACCAACCTTCCTTCAGGTTTAGGTGCTATTACAGCCAGGCCAGGTTCTATTCTCTGTTCTTCAGGTGCCCAAATTGCCCTTGGAGTAGCTGGCTTCAGGATCACTTAAGTGATGTTGGAGATGTTCTTCTCTGATTTGGTTTGGCTACATGATTAAACTGTAGCAGTGACCAAATGAAACATCAGAAGGTAGTCTTATGATATAATCCTTTTCCTCTAAAAAAAAATAAGTTTATAAAATGTTATGATCTTGTGAATTTTAGTTTTTCTTTTTATTCTTTAAATGTCTGTTTAATATTTCTTTATTCCTTTTTTTGTGTTTCCCCGATGCTGAAGAAGGGACTCTCATGTTTCGGGCATGACTGAAGGTTTGCAACCCCTACCCTCAATAAGCTCACAACTGGTAATTTACAGACACGAATGCACAAATTATGGCACTTTCCCATTGGGGTTTTCTTCTCTGCATGCATGTGAGCCCCTAACTTGGGGACCTCACCCTGAAAGCAGCTGAAGGTGGAGGAGATAAACCGTATTTAGTCCTAACATTGGGAATAAGATACCCTGCACGGGCAGGAGCTCCCTGATGGTGGTGAACATCTCCTTCTCAAACCAGAGTCCTGTCACTGATAGGGTCTGTCAGGGACTGCTATTGAGCCCAACACTGTTCAATGTCTTCATAAGTGACCTGGAAGATGGGATCAAGTGTACCCTGATGAAGTTTTGAAGTGGGCACTTTGTAAGGGAGAGCCACCCTGCAGGGTGACATGGGTAGCCCTGGGCTAACATGAACCTTGTGAAGTTAGCAAGGTCTTTGACCTGGGTAAGCCCAGTCCGGGAGTGCAGCTCAGGCCAGGGTCAACCATTCTGGGGAGTAGCTCCATAGAGAGGACCTGGGGGTCATGGTGGACACGAGCTCAATGAGTGAACAGTGTGCTGCTGTGGCAAAGGAAGCCAACAACTTACATCAGCAGGGTGTCACCAGCAGACATGTAGATGTTATTAGATAAGAGCAAGATAGTGTTTTATCAGAGCAAGTAGTGATAAGACAAAGGGGAATTATTTTAAACTGAAAGAGTGTAGATTTAGATTAGATATTAGGAAGAAGTTCTTTACAGTGAGGGTGATGAGGCCAGGCCACAGGTTGGCCAGAAAAGCTGTGGCTGCCCCATTCCTGGCAGTGTTCAAGGCCAGGTTGGACAGGGCTTGGTCTAATGGCAGGGGATTGGAACTGGATGGTCTTTAAAGTCCCTTCCAACCCAAACCTTCCCATGATTTCTATGATTTCTGTCAGCCATGCTTCTTGCACTGAACCTTGAGCCCTTGTAGCTTTGCAGTACTCATCAGAGCTGAGCCAAGACACCCTTATATGTCTGTGTCCCTGCAACCCCATTTCTTCTGCAAGCCCCACAAAGGCCCCTTTGATGCAATGCCAGCTTCACCTGTCTGCTGTCTTTCCATTATGTATGAGATTAGTTTAGCTTTAATTTAATGTGAAGGAAATGAGTTACTCTGCAAGGATGCTAATCTCAAAATACATTTCTAGACACAGGACCTTTTGCCAGGACCTGTCAGGCTCAGTGGGAAACCAGGACTGTGGGCAAGACATTAATTGGCCTGACTGTTTCTGGCAGCTCAGATCTTTCCAGACTACTACTTGGCAAAGGTTAGATTGATTAAATCATTGACCTTCCGGGGTGCTTCGATAGGCTGGTGATTGCTTTTAGTGGAAACTGCTTCTTCTCTTACACTGGTAATACTGATTTATTGTAAGAATAGCTAGCTGTCTTGCAGCTCTCCCAGTAAGTGGAGCTCCAGGTACCGTGCAGCTGAGGCTGGCAGAGTCACTGTCATTTTACAGGCAAGGAAACTTGAAGGATGGAGATAAAACTCCCCATCAGAAAAAAAATCAGGGTGAAATTCAGAGATACCCCATCAGACCCCACACCATCCTCTCTTGAGGAGTGTATGGGTAAGACTTGGGGTTTGAAGTGCTGAGCCCCAGCAAGCAGAGAGGGTTGGGGACAGTGTTCCCAAACCACGTTTTCCATTAATTAATTTGCCCACTAAGCTATTTTTTAGCTGGAAAATAATCTATGGCCATGGTGGCTCCCTGGTTAGACCATTTACCTTCTTCTTGTTCCGACTCACACTGTGCAGCTGGGAGGGAGGTCCAGATCCAGAGTTAAACCAATAGGCTCGTTCTTTGTCCTCTGCCTTGTTTCTCTATTCTCTCCTGCCTATGCTCTAGGCTGTCCTGCCTCCCCAGAGCAGGGATATTCCATCTCTCTGCCCTGTGCAAGGGCATGGCATGGCAGTAATCCCCATACAACAGTCAATGGAAGATGTACATGAAATGAGTGAGCAGAGCTGTTGGCATTGCAAGCAAAGCAATTCCATGGGGCCAGGAAATTCACAATTGGAAATCACATCTGTCCACGGTGACAACCTTCTCATCCAGTTTCCTTAAGGGAGAGAGGGGAATTAAACTTGTTGAAATGCAACATAGCAAATAAAGGTTGCTATTGCATAACAGCAATCAGCCTTTCTCCCTACCCCTGCTGTTCCCATCTTCTAGTTTCCTTTCTTAAAATGACATTTAATCCTGAAAACAGATTTCCTTTTTTATTTCTCACCTCTGCTTTTTTCTTCTTTTTCTGCTCTAATGGATGTGAAATTTCCTCTAATTAAATGTACCCATGGACAGACAATCCTGTTTTGCTCTAGTGTCAATATGCTCCTTTAGCTAAATTAAATGTTTTCCCTGCCTGATGTTTGTCCTTCTTTGTCTGCCCCTTGTGCCATCCTAGAGGTATTTGAAGACCATGATCCCATTCCCTCCTTTCCTTCTTCTGGGCTCAGAAAGTCAGGTTTTCTCAGGGTTTTGACTCATGTGTGGTCATTTAGAGAGCTTCCATCCTCAAGCATCTGCTGCCCCTCCCTGCCTGTTTTCACCCCTGTAGCAGTGGTGGTGAGAAGGAGGCAAGAACTGACCCCTGAGAAATGCCACTCACCACTAGTCTCCACCTGGACATTGAGCTGTTGACCACAACTCTTTGTGTGCAGCGATCCAGCCAGTTCCTTATCCAACAGGTAGTGAATCCATTCAAGTCCACATCTCTCCAGTTTAGAGTCAATGATGTTGTGCGGGACAGTGTCGAAGACTTTGCGCAACTCCGGGTACATGACACTAGTTGCTTTTCCTTTATCCACCAGCGGTGTAACTCCATTGTAGCTCTTTGCTATTTGACACAGCTTCTGGCTAGTCCACTCTCCCTTCCCATTGTGGACACCCATGGGAGGGCCCCCACCACTGGGAAGCCCTGGTTACTTTGCAGTTTTGTCATTTATTCCTAATATCCTTGAGACGGTGAGTAAACTCAACAGCACCAGGGCCAGCTAGTACATTAGCTCTCATCCTCTTGCACAGGGTGGCCCTGTGCAAGGGCAAGGTGATGTCCCTTATCCCCCACACTCCAAGCAACACACAGGAGGCCTTTGAGAGCTCTCCTGGGCAAAACCTTGCCAGAGACAGACGCTCCTCAGACCGGTGGCATTTGCAGCCATGCTCTGGTGATGCTGTTTGCGAGCTTTGCATTGTTGAAATCAGGAGCCTTCACCATGGCCCTGCATTTGCTTACATTTTCACTTCACTGCCATCAACCACTTTGGACTAGTGCAGCCTTGCTCTCTTCAAATTTTCTGTGACTGTGATAAATCTTTTATGTAACAGGCTGAATCAGGATTTGTTCCTGGGATAAAGCGTACAGGCTTCTGCAAAACACGCTTAGGTCTTGCTGTTAGCCTAGAAATAGGGCCACTAATGTATGAAACATGGAACAGTCCTGGCTCTTCTCCCTCCTGCAGTGACACAAACTGGGGATGACAGTCAGGAACTGCAGCTACTCGCTTGTGCCACTGGCATGGGGGGCAAAGTGCCAAGGAGATGAATCTACAAGGTTTTCTGGATCTGGGAGGGAAGTAAAAGCTGGTCCAGCAGGGACCAAATCCTGGAGGATCAGTGGCAGGCTTATCCTTTGAACTCACAGGCTATAGAAGAAGCTCAGTATGTCTCCAGGATACCTGAGCAATTCCATGGGGGGGAGAAGGGGAACAAGCTGTTTTGATGGGAAAAATTAAAGTAACCTGGGCATTCTGCACCCCATACTGAATGTCCCCCTACTCTTTACTGGCCTTTCCCACTCCGCTTTGGAACGTTCTGTTCCACCTTCCCCTGCTCTGTGCCCTACAGTAACACCCCTGGATCACAGTGTGGAAGGACTTGGGGTGGGGAAAGGCTGTTTTCCTGCATCCACCCCAAGGTGATGCACTCTTGTACATGATCCCCATGTATGAATAATGCCAACAGTGTTTTGCTTCCATGGATGGCCACGTGGATCTCAGTCTGAGCCTGGCATCCCAAGCTACAGGTGCTCCACCCCATTCAACACGCTTCTGGAGGAACCAATCTAGGATGGCATGCCAGATTTCCAATGAATACACCTGTATCTGTGGCACAGCATCTGGCTTGCATCCAAAAATAGCATTCAGCATCACTGACTTTGACACACTTGCCTCAGTGTGCAACAGCCACAGGGGACTAGACCCTCCAGTTTGGGTTTTGGGTATTCAAAGGGGTGAAAATGTTTCTTCTGAAGTCAGAAAACCTTTCCTTCGGGGTTAACACTCCTAATGCTGCCCTGGCCACTGGTGCTGCCATGGGGCTGGGGTTGCGTCCACAGGCTGGGTCCCAGTTATCTTCTCAGCTGTCACCCTCTGGAGTCTCAGTATGAAGCCCATAGGACTGTGTTCCAAACTCTGAGTGTTTCCCAACCAGACTGATGGGTTAGTCACCATAAAAATCCAGCTCTGCCATCATACAGTGACCTGCACTCAGTGGAGATGGATGGACCTGGGGAAGCTGCATGATGGACAAGTCACCCAGAATAACACCTCATTTGTCTGGAGTCCCAGCAGCTCCTGCAAAAGGAGCTGCACCATTAACACTGCAGCACCAACACCTGCTGATGAAGCACTGCTAATTTTAGAGCTGAGGCTCAAGCAATCACAGCACAATTAGCATTCCTTAAATGAGCAAGAGGCAAGACTGCTGCTCAGCTGGCCTCAGGCCTCCTCCAGGATAAAGGGTTGCCTATTGGGAGCTGTCCTGCCATGGTGGCAGTCCTACAGCAAGCAGCATGGATTTACACCCTGCTGCTCTGAGGGTGATGTTTGAGCTCAGAGTCCAGCCTTTAATATTGGAGCAATAAATTGCACATGGCTTTCAAAGGAAGGCCAGGTGCTCCCACCTGTAGCTCCAGCAGGAGGGAGGGAAGTGGTGAAAGCACAACATTAATGCTTGCAGCACCTGTCCTCTGTGTCATTCATGTTGTGCCCCCAGGCTCTGTTGAAAAGCACAAGGTGTAATTGGAGTGTTGAAATGCCAGTGTCTCACCACCACCCATCTCTACATGTGCAGCCATTTCCTCATGGAATGATTTGGAGAAATCTCCAGGAACAAACTCACCAACAAAGTTGAAGTTGGCAAGCAGGTATTTTTCATTGTGGTGCTGGGAGACATGAGGGATAGCTCTCGTCCGAGCATCAACCAGGCTGTGATTATGTTGTCCTTAAACATACATATTCATTAGATTACATCCATACTCATTGAGTTACTTATACATTACATCATACTTCTAGAATTCCTCCTGCATGCACACTAAAATGTGGTAGTGGTCTTTGGGACCACTGGTGGTTATTTCTTCATCATCTTCATCACTTTGTTTTCGGATTGTTGTCATGTCAGTAACCACCAGGCTGGTTCTGACCAGCTCTTGTGCAGTGCTTATCTTAGCCATTTCCTTATCTCTATAGCTGCCAACAAAAGCCTAATGTTCTTGAAGTTACTTATTTACAACCCTGTTTTTCAATCAACACCATTCTTCAATCAACCCTATTCTTCAGAGGATGCGTTTTTCTGAAGATAAAAAGAAAAGCTTATTTTGACCGGAGAAAGCAGTTATTTTCCTGTGCTTGCTGGTTTTTGGAGCACTTGGCAAGCTGGCATTGCCACATTCAAACTCTATTTAACGTAATGTTCACTGCAGTGTCCAACAGACCTGCCCATCCTTGAGCTCTGAGAAACCTCCATGTCCAGCACCACCACCTGAAATTCCTCATTAAAGGCCTGGGACAGTCCCCGTGCCCCTATACATGATGCAAAACACTGCTGTGAATGACACCAGCCTGGACACCAGTTCCAGGCTGGAGTTTGAGGAGATTAAGTGGCCTTTTCTAGTAGGTCCTATTGAGATAGGACAAGGAGTAAAGGTTTTAAACTAAAAAAGGGTAGATTAAGACTAGATATAAGGAAGAAATTTTTTATGATGAGGGTGGTGAAACACTGGCACAGGTTGCCCAGTGAGGTAGTAGATGCCCTGTCCTTGAAAACATTCAAGTTCAGGTTGGGCAAGGATCTGAGCAACTTTGATCTAATTGAAGATGCCCATGGCATGAGGGGTGGATTAGATGACCTTTAAAGGTCCCTTCAAACCCAAACTATTCCGTGATTTCTGATCAATGGGTTGAATGCGACTTACAGGATCTTCTCGTGGGATGTAGGTGCTCAAGTCCAACGTCAAGGGCCTGCACCCAGTATTAGCTGGGGAAATAGTACTATCAGCAGGAGAAGTACAATCGAGTACTCCTGGGACATACTGTAGTTTAGAGGTCATCACTACAGAGAAAAGGCTCCCTGTTTGTCCCCCAGCTTGCTGACCTGGATCCCCATGGCGTTTTGTTGGGCTTTTAGGATGAGCTCAATGCCCAGCATATTGATGCATCATATCCCATGCTTGTGTATTTTTCCACTGCTTCCACCAGAGCAGCTCTTTGCAGCTTTAAAGCCAGTTAATGGGGTCAGCTGAAGAGTTTGATATTTAACCTGGTTCCACTGCCAGACGGAGAGGTGACCCAACAAGGTCTTGCTCTATTTCAGCCAGGAAAATCACGTCCTGTTCTTTAGGCAGGACAAAACTTGGCCACAGGCATATTGCATCTTGTTGTGCACTGGAGGCATCTGCTCCTCACCCAGGCTTGTGTCACCTCATCTAACCCCTACAACGACAGGCTAAAAACTGGCACAAACCCACTGGCACAGCATCATATCGATGCACTTAACTGCCTTGTTGGCAGTTTTAAAGGGTGACCCACATGGCTCTTGTAACTTAAAAACAACTTACCTTGTGCCTGGGATTGGGCTTTCTCAATCTCACCCCACCAACAGCTTTGGGTTTATGCCTGCCCACATGTGTGACTGCACATCCCCATCACAACTGGTTTAACGAATCTGAGCAAACGAGCACAAAACCATCGAGCCGCACTGATTTTATGTCACTGCCAGATTTTGCACTCAGTTTGGGAAGAGGGAGCCATGGAGATAAAATACAGCTCATTTTGTTGACGCTAGCGAGGTTTAAAATTCAGGACAAATTAATTGCATCTGCATTTTTTGACTGGTGAAGGCAATTTTGTGAAGCATTTGTTAAAGATGCCGCTTAAAGAGGAATTTCCTAACTGCAGAAGTTAATAACTTTAAAACTGCTACTCAGGCTCCCCGAAAATGGGGCTTTGTGCTGTAAATCTCTTTGAGGCTCATAATTCAATCCTATTTAGAAACAAATTTCTTAGATTTAGACGACTGAATATTTAAATGCTCCCAGTTGAAACATTTTCAATTTTGAGATCATTTCAAAGCCAGGAGAGTTTATAACATTCGGCTACTCTGCAATGATTTAGCGTCTGAATTGATCTGAATCTTAAGCAGCTTAAACAGCTATAAAGGGTTAGAGTAGTTTAAAGGGTTAGGGTAGTTTAAGCAGAATATCATGTTTTCAGAGCTTTGGTTGAAGAAATGGGAGTTCACAGGCTGTCAAGCCGAGCAGCTCTAGATGACGGACCTGACAAGCATCGCTAGAAAAGCTCTCTGAAGCACTCATCATGTTCTCGGCTTTCAAACCTTGTCTGCTTTACTTTTTTCTAAGAAAAAGGAAATGAAACAAGCAGTTTTGAACATTCACACAAAATGCAGAATGTAGGCAAAGTGTTTTGGAAGTGCTGTGAACATGGATTTGTTCTGACAACAGGCTCCCTGTATTTGACACTCTTTTTCTTCAGTACAAACCGCTTCAAAACACGGTAATGCTCTGAAAAGTGGCAAAGCAAAAAACACATGGGCTTTGTGGTGCTCGTGTTTGGCCCCTTTAATGTCAGATATGTGCAAATTGAAAGTTGAAAGATGAAGGTTTTAAAACTCTTTCACAAGACTGTTGTGGTTTGAGCCCATCCGTTAACTCAGAGGTTCTGCACATGAATTTGGCCAGGACGATTATTTTGGATGGGGAAGAAGACCAGTGGAGAAGGAAGTAATTTTTTTTTTTTTGGTAAGATACATTTATACCATTCCTAGCCATAGAAAAAAAACAGCTGTGTACCATTATAATTTATTCCTTTCAACTAAAAGCCATGCATATTCCAGTATGGCTGCTCCATCTGTGCTGTTAATGCTGGACTGTGCAAAACAAACCAATTCAGGATTTATTGGATACAAGAGGCAGCTGAGGCAAAGACTCCTTAGCCTGATATAACACAGATGGATGAAAGCAGGGGATCTGTTTCCAGGTGTTTCTCCAACTGGGCTGGCATAAGGACAGCATCTGTGCTGGCACAAGGCACCATGCCTGTGCTACAAAATCAAGGTGACAAACAGTGGAACCAAGATGAGCTCTGCCCAGGGCTGTCACTGCTGCAGCTTCTTTGAACCAGTCGAAGCGGTTATAAGAACAGGACAGGACTGCTGTACTGGGTCACCCACACGTCCCAGTCACCCACAGTTCTGCCCCTGACACTCACCAGAAGATGTCTGGAAAGGCAAAGGAATAAGTATTGATATTTTCTCTGCAAACCCTCCTGTCTCTGACCATTGTGACAGGGGGTAACCCTCCATAGGTTTCTGTTCCATGACCACCTTGGCTCCTCTAGAGAGAGCAGAACCAGCCTTCGTTTCCTTGCCAGACTTTGTACTGAACACTGCCTGATACGTGTGCTTTGAGCCTGCCAACCTCAGCTGACGCCCTTATCTATCTATTTGTTTGCTGTTTATTTGTCGCTGGATGAGGCAGTGAACAGCCTGTCCTCTCCCAGTTTCATAAGCCTTACTATGCTTCCCCTCCAGCCATTTCTTTTCAGAGACAATGTGCCCTGACCTACTCATTGCAGGAGTTGTTTGATCTTTTGTGCTTTGAACTTCTCACCCTCTGTCCACGGTGAGCTGTGGTTCCAGATGAGGCAGGAACACATCCATATCAGGATTATACCCTGACAGCATTATTGCTGCAGAAGAATATTATTGCCGCAGAAGAACATTATTGCCAGCCCTGACCAAATGTCCCCTTTGAGGCTATTGCCAAGGACTTCATCACAGTAGAATCCAGGCAATCACTCAATTGGAAAAATAACTCAGGTGTTGTGTAATGAGATTTGACAGAAACATAGCAGTAAGTGATTAATTACTCAGCTTATTTCAGTGATGGATGCCAGGATGGATGCAGAGGTGCTGGGTCCTTCCAGCTGACATCAGCAGCCTCCCATAGCCCAGCAGCAAGCCTGAGGCAAGCCTGAGATTGTGGCCTCCCACCTCACCATAAATATACTATAGAATTGAATTATACTATAGAAAGTGAGTATTCTAAAAGTATAGATGATATGTATGTATACAGATACTGAGATATTTCATACACTGAGGCCCCTAGCAGTCCTATTTCTCCTTTAATTACCTTTCTCAGACCCATTTCTCATCTCACCCCCAAACTGCTCCTATCCCATTCCATCTTACCTTTGTACCCTCTTAAACCCCATTTTTTTCAGCTGTGAGGCATTGTCATCTCTGCCCATGAGTACCAGTTCTTACTTTTCCAGTTCCTCTGGAGACATACACAAGGACTGTTTTTCAAAGCAAATGCTCAGCATTTCCCAGGAATTAGGTCTCTTCAGCAAGTGGCAATGTATGTGTTGTCCTTAAAACCACCTAATCCTTGCTTTAATACCAGCTGTCCTGGGACTCATTTCTCCATCACTTAGCGTGATGGTTAGAGCACCAGGATGCTGTGATCCAGCAGGATTTCTACCCCCTCTGAAGCTGGCATGTGGCAGAGCCCTTTCTTTCCTTAAGCACTTTGCAAGGAAACTTCTTATATATTGTATTGAATAGGAGTGTAACTTCTGCATCAGCACCATTAGGACTTCCCTGCATCGCCCAGGGGTCCTGGCCTGTGAACCAGCTCCCGGGACAAGCTCCTGAAAACTTCCTTCCCACCTGACGTAAGGCACCAGACGATTTCATCATCCCAGAAGCTTTCCAGAAGTCCGGAGTCATTCAGGAGTTCACGTTCTCCTTCTCTCCCCCATCCCATCGCTCTGACCTCCGCAGCAGTGGTCACGCTTAGAGACGCCACCATGGAAAAGGGCCGGAAAATGCACGATCTGGGGGGGAATTCCTTACCATGAATCTTTTTGTTGCCCTTCGCAAGCAGATCACCTCCAGCTTGGCTGGAGCTCTTCCCAGAGCCTTTGTGAAGGGTTTTCGCCCTCTGGAGGCTAACATTAGGAAAGCAAATGCTGAGGAACTAAAATAGTAAAAGCTCAAATCTTACATTTGCGGAAATGCAGCTCCCATGAGAGTGAATCTGCAAGGAGCTGGTGGAATTCAAAGAGCTTCTCCTGAAAAGCTGCTCATGGGCAAGGACAACTCTCGCATGACATTGAAATCCTCAGTGGGACTCAGAGTCATTTTGCTCAGCATCAGCCTTCTCCTTCCTGATGCAACTGTACTGAATAATACCCAGACCATGCTGAATCATCCTGCCTTGACAACTCCAGATAAAGCCTGCTGATCTAGCTAATTTTACAATGATTTTGTTCCCCTTTTGTTCTTCCCCCATCTTTGCCGTAGATTGTGCATTCCAGTATCTGAAGGGGGCCTGTAAGGATGCTGGAGAGGGATTCTTCATCAGGGACAGTAGCAATAGGACAAGGGGTAATGCATTTAAACTTAAGTAGGGGAAGTTCAAGTTAGATATAAGAAGTTCTTTACTATGAGAGTGGTGAGGCACTGCAGCAGTCCTCCCAAAGAAGTGGTGAATGCTCCATCCCTAGCAGCATTCAAGGCCAGGCTCAACAAAACCTTGGGCAACATGGTTTAGGGTGAGTTGTTCCTGCCCAGAGCAGGGAGTTGGAACTTGATGATCTTAAGGTCCTTCCCAATCCTAACTGTTCTATGATTCTATGGTTATGAAATACTGCATGGAGGCTAAAGTACATATGACATTTCTGAATTTTAGAAATAAAATGTCTGGATATCCTTTGAAATTCCAGCAATTTGCTCTCATCAGACACAGCTCCATTCATTTGCCTGCAATTGGAACCAGGGGATAAAACCAGTAGGGTTTTTTGTTGATGAAAAACACTGTGGGGAAAAGGGTGACACAGAAAACCTGAGCTCAGATTTGGTTTGTGCTGGGCTTGGCCTAGCAGCATCTACCTATCTGTGTGATTTTATTTCCCTATGTCTTTCTGCTGTGACTTGGTCCCTAGTTCCCTGGGGAGCCTGACGCCTGGGCAGTCCTCCTGTTTCTCTGGATTTTTGTTACAAGCTTCTAGCACATCCTCTGTCAAGCTAACACACAGCTCAGCCTTGGGAGTCTCAGGAAGAACACAAAAGGTGCTGTGCCTGGAGGCACAATGCCAAGATCCAGGCATGGGTTATGTGATTCAGTGAGCCAGAGGCACAAATGCAGAATGTCCTCTCCCTGGCAACAAACCCATGCAGGACACCTTGTATTTTGTGTGTGGTCTCTTCCAGTCATGTCTGCCAAAACAATAGTTTGAAGCCAGATGTGTGAAAGATAGCTAGCACCTAGCTCCTACTGGTGGCATAAACACCCATAGCTGCTGACACAGGTTAGGAGCCTATGTAGGAATGATGCTCCTAAACATCCTTGTAGGCTTCGATCTTGTTTCTAGAAAACAAAGCACATAACAGATATGCTTCATAACCAAGGATTTTTAGATTTGCACATCTTCAGAAGCATTTGCTTGCTGCTTCTCACACCTACTGCACATCCGTCAGGAAGAGTTGCTCACCTGTGATTTATATACCTCAAGAGCTTAAAAAATTCCCACATTTTGCCAGTATGTCACAGGTCTACATCACACTCATGGCTGGAAAAGAAAACGTGCAACACCATGAAGCGGCCAAGTGTCCCTTTGTTTTCCTGTCCATCTTCACGCCCAGTCTTGACAAGATGCCTTCCTCCACCTCTGCAACAGTCAACACTTCTGTATGGGGTCAGCTCCATCCCACAGGGCTGCTGAAGGGAAAGGCACAGCCTTTTCCAAGGGAAAAATGAGAGACCGTAGGAAAACAAAATCCAGACAGGAGAGGGATGATGAAGAAAACCTAGATGGGATTTGCCATAGTGATTCCTTCCACATTTGGATAGGTCTGAGCTTGGGAAAAAGCCTTCTACATGGCTAACCAAAGGCAGTTGTCCTTGTTTTGGCTGGCACAGAGTTAATTTTCTCCCTACTTGCTGGTGCAGTGCTGTGTTTTGGCTTTAGTCTGAGAACAGTGATGATAATACACCGATGTTTAAGTTGTTGCTCAGTAGCACTTATCCTGATCAAGGACTTTTCAGTCTCTCGTGCTCTGCCAGTGCGAAGGGGCACAGGAAGCCATGAGGGAGCGGAGACAGGACACCTGACCCAAACTAGCCAAAGGGGTACTCCATACCACAGCATGTCATGCCCAGTACAGAAACTGGAGGGATCTGACCAGAAGGGGCCAATCACTGCATGGTGGTGAAACAGGTATCGGTCAGCGGGTGGTGAGCAATTGTATTGTGCAACACTTGTCTTTTTTGGGTTTTATTCCTCTATTTTTGTTGTCCTCTCTTTAATAATAATTATTATTTTAATTATTATATCATTTTGTTTTATTTCAATTATTAAGTTGTTCTCACCTAAGCCAGAATTTTTACAATTCTCCCCATCCCACCAGGGCAGGGGGGAACAAGAAGCTGTGTGGTACTTAGCTGCTGGCTGCAGTTAAACCATGACAGCAGTAAATTACTTAATAATTTCATACTGTGCTCTACAATGGAGGTAAACACGTTCTGATGGAGAAGTGGAGGTAAATGAATTGCCTTGGTGGAGTACATCTGATGTGTACTGAAGTTACCAAGTAGGATCAGAAGCACAAGGGCACTTTCACAGTGTGTGGTCAGAGAGGTGCAGTCACAGGGATGGGCTCATTACTGCAGATTTGGGGTAGGCTTTGTCAGTGCATTACAGGGAACCCAGGAAGGCGCCAGAGCTGTTTTGAATTCTGTCTGCAGGACTGGGATTTGTACAGCTGAACAAGTTTTAATGTGATGTTTTCCAAGGCAATAGATGTGGCAGCCCAAGTGCCGCTATTACAAAACTCCAGTCCAAGCACAGGCACATTTTAAATAAACAATAAAGATGCAAGAGCAAGTCAGTGCAAAATAGCAATTCCACTGAAAGATCACAGAGCCATGACCAGGCACAATCCAATATTTTTATGTATGTTAAAATAATTGGAAAGTTGCCTTTTGCTTGTTCCTCATCATATTAAAGGGTCTGCTGCTATGGGGACACGTGGGATCATTTTTTGTTGTTGCTAACACTCTGCACAATTTCTTGGCTGGGTTTCACAATGTGCCAGTAAACAGTTACCTGCTTGCTTACTGGAAAAGCAAGGATTTCAGACCTTCTTTAGAAGATGATTTAATTTTGCACTTGGATAAGCAGGTCAGCAGCCAAGGCTTGAACCAACAACAGGATCTGCCATCCCTCACCTCCTGCCTTGACCAGCACTGGTGTGCAGGAACAAGGAAACCAAGGAGTGCTCTCACATGGCTGTGGCTCTGCAGCGTTAGCATGTTTCCTCATGCCTGATGTGCACATGCCATGTTAGCAGAATGTGTACCTTTGACTCAGCTTGGCCTACACTGAACACGAGCTGGAGCCCTATCAAGTAAACAAACCCGTAAGTCATCCTCCAGCTGAGCTGCCAGGAGGCTCTTCAATACCTGGGCAGGATTCAGTGGGTGCCACACTACCAAACTGCACCCACAGCCTGCTGCTGATAAGGAAACAACACTGCAGTTTAGGTCTCCTTTGGTTCACCTCAGCACACGTGGAACATCAGTCCTGCAGACTGATTCTCAACTGGCCCAGCCACAGGAGAAAGAAAGAGAAGCTCATTTTAGAAAAAGCAGCACAACTTTGCCTTGCTCAGCCTGCGGTTGCTCACGAGGAAGAATTGCACCATGCCCTCGTGTCCCCAGCTGGTTACATCAGTGACATACCACATGATGTCCGTCCAGCGCATTTCAGGAAGCAGTCAGTACTTCAACTTAGTCCCAAAACCTGACTTTTGCCCTGCTCATGCTGATCAGTGTGTTATGCCTGGTTATCACCCACTGGTAAGCAAACAGGTATCTCCGAAGTCATAGCTGAGTTAGTAACTCCAAACACAGCCTTTCTCAGCTGGGCAGCTCTTTGCCTGTACAAGGGTAAGAGGAATCAGGTCTGTGTATGAAGTGAAATCCAAAACCAGGAGGATGAAGCGATGTTTTTCCACAGGTCTAAGCTGGTTTTGACCCATCATCATTTTCCAGCTCAGTCCATATGTGTCCACTGTAAAACCGAGGGAAGGCAGGTTCCTTCACATCTGCTGGGGTGCCATGGCTAATCCAGCTGCTGTCACCCCTTGGCTGGGAGCTGCAAGAGTCAATACATTTGGGTAGATGGAGTTTTTTGTGAATATCTTACCCTTATCTCCCATCCTGAATAACATCTGCGCATCACGTGTGCTATTTGTCTGTCCCACGGACTGAGTATACGTGGTGAAAACACCACCTGCAGCAACAGGGACAGGGGAAAACAACGTAAGAAGGGTAGAAATGCTGACGGTGAAGCAAAGAAAAACTATAAAGGAAACTATGAAAGACACGAGGAATAAAAGAGAACCTCTGTAGAAAGCTGCAGCAATGCTCAGTGAGATGACGGCACATCTCCCTCTGGGTTCATTGACCGCTAATAGAATTTATAAGAAGAATTTGTCACACTCTTAGGAGCATTTGGAAAAAATGAAAAACTAATCTGGAAAGAGTGTTACACCCTATAAACATCTATCCTTTCTGATGAACCTGATGCTTGTTAGGAGTGGAGGAAGTAAAAGGAGCCAAGTGGAAGCCAAGCAGGGTCTGGTTTGAGATGAAGCCCCTGAGGTGTATAAGGCCCTGCAGTCCTTGGCTCCTACAGGTACTTAGGGCTGTATGAGGTTCCCTGATCATCTGGAATGGCCTCCAGCCACCACTTAGTGGCTGTTGATGTGCCGTATGTTGCACCTGAAGCCTGTATCTATGTCTGTGATGCTCATAAGCACCTCGGTGATGCCTGAGGCCCTCAGTGAAGAAAAGCAATGGTGCTTTCATGGGCTTTTTGGTATGGGTGCTGCAAAATATGGGCCAGGCTCAGAGGCAAGAAGGCTCATACCCAGCTGTGGGGAATGCCACAATCTAAATGGACTGAAGTTCTCCTCTGTACCAGGAACAGTTCAAAATATCTTCTGGGGATCCTGGAGATGCTCACCCTTGCTTGGGGAGAGAAACTCCAGGCACTGACCTACCCAATAGAAACCGTGACACCAAAGCCAGGACTGAGGAAGCTGAGGTGATTTCACAGAATCACAGAGTGATTTGTGTTAGAAGGAACCTTAAAGCTCATCCAGTTCCACCCCCCTGCCATAGGCAGGGGCACCTTCCACCAGACCAGGTTGCTCCAAGCCCCGTCCAACCTGGCCTTGAACACTGCCAGGGATGGGGCAGCCACAG
>JBCJKH010052682.1:9706-20112 GCA_039877255.1 Loriculus beryllinus | reverse complement strand
GGAACAACAAATGTGAGCTTTTCTTTTAGAGCAGCACATGTTTCCTCTATTTTATTTTTCTTTCTCTGCCCTATTAATTCATCCTCAGCCCTTCTGTTACCTTTCCTTTTCTGACTTTTCTCCCATACCCAAATTCTTGTTCTCTCTTCCTTAAGTGATGCCTGAAAATCTAAGCTCCCTTTCAGCCACCTCTGTATATGCCGCATCTTCTGCCATTAACCTTACTCATTAGCACAGAAATTGTCTAGTTCTTTGCAGACCACTAATTTCTTCCAAAATCCATCCAAATCTAGATCATGTTTTCTTATTAACAACTGATGATTAATCAGTAACACTTGTCATGATGGAATTTCTGTAGGCCATTACAGCAGGAAAGCAAAAGCTGCTTACGATTCCCATGGTACTAAATGAAGTGCTATTTCAACCAACACAACTGCCTAATGATACTTTGGATTGTGTTCCTCTGACAAGGAGAACTATTCAACCCACATCACATGACTTATTCTCTATTTTGTCATTAATTTTATGAACAAGCTACTCAGGTGAAGCCATTCTACCACATCAGGACATTTGTCTTTCAGGAGACAGACGACCACCTTACCACCATCTGCAACTCAATTTCTTAACACAGCAAAAAGCAACTGCAGATGTCTTCATGAAAATAAGGCAGTCTCTGTGACACAAAGAAAGAAAAAAGCTTTTACCATCCTGCATCTACTACTAGGGATAACAGAAACCTAAAATCACAGGCACATAGAACAGATGATATGTATCACAGATTAACCCTCTAACTGCACTACCTGTACTCCAGTTTATTCCTTGTCAAGACACTAGCAAACATGCAATACCTCTGTGTCATTAGTTCCTATCACACAGTTAAAGGGCCACAGCTATTTCAGCAAGCTTCAGGAAGGACACTTTTGAGGATTGGTGCTCCATCCTATTAGCTCATGACAAGTGGCGAAGGCAATGTCCCTCTATTAGGTTTAAATCAATGTGACTGCTCTCAAAGAATGAAAATAGAGGTACACCTCTGACATATAAAGCAACAGTAACCCATTTTTAGGCTCAGCTTTTTCAGAGGAGCTTCTACCAAAGAAATACTCTTCTACACACTTTTCCAGCCTTCTGCTCTGAGCCAGCACCATAGTAGAACAATGGGACCACGATGGCTGTTCCCAGTTATTAACAAGATATAATCACATGAAATAGCAAAGCAGAATTTTCTTTTTCCTGCTTTACGTACTTTTATTCCCCTAAAAGAGGAAAAGTATTACAAAACATCTGAAAATCTTCTAATTTGAGTGGTCCACAAGATTCTTCAGTTTTACTTAAGTAAGCAGATTTCAAACAGAAGCAATTGAGTTTTGCACCTGTCATACTGCAAGTTGTTTGGCTTCATCTGAACAATATACCACCAGGATGAGAAACAGTTGCAGTCATTTCAGATAGCACAACCTGCATGCACAATATTACGCTGTATGACAGAAAGAAATCAAAGCTACACTTATTGACACAGAGGAGACTGAGAAACCTAATCAAGAGAGAAAAGGGGAGGTGGGTAGAAGACCCTGGACATGAAAGAAGCGACTGCATGGGTCCCTAAATGAGAAGGGAGCAATAGCACATGGTGCTAAGGCAAACCAGTTTTCTGGTATAACTGTAAGAACGCAAAGCCTCCAAACATAACCTATACTGGCACAGCAATACTTTTGCCACTGTAACAAACCCGAGAACTAAAGTTACTGGGCTAAGCACTAATTGGTTTTGCTAATACAATACTGTACTAGAGCTTTTGCTAATAGAGATATGGCAACAAAAGAGACAAAGCTTAATATACCTGCAGGGAAGAAAAGGCTTTAAGAGAAAATGAACAACAGATCATTTGAAATGAACAGCAAATCATTATCTGCCCATAGATATTTATCAAACAGAAATCAAAGCAGTAGCCTTAATTCACCATTAATTGTCTGCCAGGTTTCTTAGAACCACAGAGTAGCCATTGTTAAGAGATGGTTTTTAGATATAGGTTATCTTTACAAATTCAAAACTGGAAATAAATCCATTGCCTCTACTCACAGTGAGGTAACTGTGGACCTCCTGAAAGGTAACTCTGCTTATGTCTGGGTGCACACTATAATGTAAACAATTCTCTGATATTTTGAAATAAATTAAAAAAAACAACAAAACCAAAACCAAAAAAAACTAAAACCAAACAAATCTCAGAATACAAAGGAATTTAGTTGGCAAACAGCTTCTGAACTATACATTTTTATATCGTCACCTTGACCTACTCACCTCACTGTCTGCCTACCAAGACACTTCAATAACAATTACTTCTATTATGTCCCTCTAAATGGACACTGCTTTAGCAGTGAGAAGAGAAAACAAGCAACCAACACACCACAAAACAAAACACCGCACCACATAGGACTTTTCATCAATACAAGATATGAGGCTAAAAGGATTTGTGATATCAATGTAAAAACAGTTACAGATTTGAAGTCAAGTTTCTGAAAAACAAACTAGAACATTAACATTTGCAGATACAAACGCAGCCTGAAAATGCAGAGAAAGGGCAATCTTTTAAATGAATGGAGATAGACAAGCTTCAAAGTGCAATACAGTAACAAGACTTACTATTTTTATCCATTCCTCACACAAATATCTGCATGAAACATGTCAAAATACTAGCAGATTTAAGAGTAGCATGAACCATCTTGATAATTGCACTTGGCTGTGCACAAGTATTTTGTAGATCTGTAAATCATTTCCTGCAATCACATACCCGTCTGGATGCCCAGCCTGAGAAGAGCCCACAATTCAGTTTTTGAAACATACCATCTTAAGACAAGAAAGACAACGGACGTCTCACACCTATTAGTTCTTTCCACTGACTTTAATTATGGCCCAGAATTCCTAATGAGACTGAGCACTGCCTAGTGAAATGAAGATGATCTATTGATTACAGCAACCAACAACCTTGCAATTATGGGATTTTTTCCTAGAATAAAGAAAGGAGAAACAAAAATCAAAGGATGAGTCACTGGGTCACAAAGAATCATTTTCCCCTCTCTCCTTGCGAAAGGGAATGACAAATAAAACCATTACTCTGTATTTCAGTGCCTGCATCATACACCTTCAGAGTAAGCCCTTGTGTGTAGAGACATTTTATTAGGCAAGAAACAAACCAGAAGAGAGGGATTAAACCCAGTGAAACTAAGGGGTCACAGTGGGGTAACTTTTATTGGGTGCATTCTTTACATCCTTAAGTCACTGAAACGGTTAAGGTTCTTAAAACCTTTCAGTCCATCATTATTTATAGGACCTCATTCCCCCGGCACTGCAAACCCCTGACCAGCAACCAACCAACCAACCAAATGAAATAAATCATTAGTGACACCAAAGGGTCAAATGAGTAATTTTCCTTGTATTCAGAAGCACAGTGTCTAGGGCTATTCATCAAGGGTGAATAGAACTGTACTTCAGTTCTTGCCTCGATCTGAGGAACTTTTGAGCTCTTTTTTCCCAAAAGCATGTTCAAACCCCCTGGCTGGGCAATATTTTAAGATTCAGTTAAGTAGATAGTTGATTAATGTCATTCACTATTCCTGTCTTTAGAAAATTGTGTAGGTATAAATAATTACTCCACAGAATGATGTTGACACCACCAAACAAAGGACTTCTATTTGTATCTAATCAGAACCTCAAAATATGCCTCATATATTCAAAGCAACTAAGACTACTAGAAATTAATCTGAACATATATCTTATCTACAGGAAAATAGTTTTTCAAATTATATATTTATTTGACCATCATACTACTTGAAAGTATATGCAAACATTGAAAATCTATTTTAAAATTCTATCTTTGTATCCGAAAATTGTATTCTTTGTATCTGAAAATTGTAGTAAATGAAAAATATGATGGAACATTCATGATATATTAGAAAAAGTTTTTTAAGCCTGCAGTTTGCTTGTTTCAAGATACTGGCAATATATAAACCAACCTGATATGCAAACAAACTAATGCACAATTTGTCCCATACCTTATGGACTTCCTTATTTGTATGTACCATTCAGAATTCCAGAATTCCCTTTTAGGCTGTTGCACATCTTATGCTGCAGTTCCCTCAGAAATTTCAATGATGTCTAATGTGGTTTAGTGAACTCCAGTGAGACCATAGCTGGAAAAAATAGACAGCCACAGGGGCACTTAATGAGGTATGGAATCAAGCATCAAGACAGTGAGTAATACCAAGGAACAGAGAGTGCAGAAAAGGCTATAATTTTATATATTATGACCAGTAGTAAAAAACAAACAAACAAACAAGCAAAACCGCAAGCCACAAAACCCAAACAAACAAACAGAAACCACACACACACACACACAAAATGTGCTATAATCTATTACTCATATTTTTTGAGCATTGTCAATAAAACCTTAAAATTCTGACAGTATCTTATAATGTGACAATTTCTATGAGTACATAACAAAAACCATTTCTTTGTGATAACAATTTTATTGCATTTTGTCTGTGAGCATCATAACTTATATTGATGAACATGAATTGGCATACTTGTTTAAGCCTGTAATGAACTAAATGTTATAGAGAATACAATTTTCCTCTTCATTTACTTTAATTATTCTAGTTGTAAATGCCATTGCCTTCCATGATTATGGAATATATCTCACTGTAGGATCAATTACTACAGTTTAAGAATTAGACTTTAGAGTTGCTTTGCAATTATGTACAGGTTTTGTGCCGTTAGATCTCAGCATTATTATTTTTAAAATATTTTGAGACCTAATGACGCAAATCATTAAGTCCAACATTCTAGGGAGCATAAAAACTGAACTTTTATGAACATTTGACTACTCAACTGAACTACATTTTGTTAATTTGGCCACTTCAATGTTTTAAATTAAAATGCTGGTAAATAAAATCAATTTTGATTGTTTGTGCCAAAGAGTAAAAACATTGGTGAATTCAGGTGGTGGAGACAGAGACATAAACATTGAATGGTTATACCTTGCAGTAGGAAAAAAAAAAGCTAAATATTTTTTAAGATGGTTTTCAGGAGTTTCTGAACTGCTCCCATATAAATGGACAGGTATAACACTCCAGCACATTAAAAAACTACTAGCTGAATTCAGCAATTTGTTGATAAGTGAAGGCTATTATTCAGACTAAAGAATTCACTCACATGCCACACTGATCCTAATTCATAGTGCAATCAGAGTGACCCCATTACTGTAGAATCTCTTATCAGAAGATGGAGGTTTAGGAGCTCATGTTTTCTAACCAGATGTATAATCCCCACTAAATGAAAGGCTGATTCAGAAACATTGTGACAAATTACCATACTGATGTACATGCTAATCCACACTGCTATCCCTTTATGGCTATTCTGAGATTAAAATTTGCATCGCTTTCCCCAGAACTGAGTCCTCACTTTATTCTGCAGTAAAAGAACAAGAAAAATGACCCTGCTTCCATTAGTATCAATTATTATATACAAGCAAAATTTCAAGCATGAAATGTTAAATAATGCATTAATCAAATTAATGGATGGAATTATAAATGAACCCAAATAATTCTAAGAGAAACTATTGGAAAATAAAAATGGGCATATTTACATGTTTTTTTACCTGTCACTTATCATATACAGGTTATAACATTTAGACTCGCTCCAACTCAATATAATCTCTCTTGTCTTGTTTTTGTTTCTTTAAACTCAACCAATAAAGACCAAATTTAGAAGTGATGGGCAAGCTGACTTCTTGTGTTATTGTTTACACCAAATTGCTCTTGTCTGAAAGAGTTACATCTTACATTACTTACTGAGAAAGAAGAGGTGGAAATTCTGCCTGAGTAATTTAGAGAGTGCTTTTACATTTGTATCTTTTGCATGTTCTAACTCGCAGATGTCAGGTATGAAAGATTAGATTCTTTAGACACAAGCACTATAGCTGTATGTTGCCATATGGATACAAGTTATTGAAAGCTATCTAAAGTCTGCAAAGGGCCCAAGTAAGTAGTGAACATTTCATGTGATGTGATAGAATGAAATAAACAAACAAAACCAGCAACAACAACAACAACGACAAAAAAAAAAAAAAAACTAAAACTGAATACAAAAACCCCTGCAGAAACCAAACAAAGCAATTAAGCAAAAGGCTCTGAGAGAAAATTCTGTAGGTTAATTCATCCGTTTGTGCAACATATGTGATATGCTTGTAGGTGATATTGGCAATCCCATATCTTTGCTGGGGAAGATCATATGCATCTGGAAAGGTGATTAAGGTTTCTGATGAGCTCAGATAAGCCTTCTGGGAGACGAGTGATTTTAGTAAGATTTTTTTTTTTTATATTTACATTTTCCTTGTATTGGCCCATCTGAATGTGTAAGATTAAAATTATACAAGAAGAACTTTGTTCCTAAGAAAAGGGAAAACAAAACAAGACAAAGCAAAACAACAACAACAAACCACAAAAACAAACAATAAATGAAAGAGTTATATTCCTTCTCTTTAATTTTCAGTTTAATCCCAATCTTATTTAGAGAAAGAGTGGCATTTTTCTGAGCTATTTAAACTTTTTTAGCAGAGGACTGACAGAGAAGTGACAGAGATTGTCAATGGCAAAGTGCATAAAGTAATGTACTTGAAATGGTGGGGATGGAATCTGCAATAAAGAAGTTGTGTACTCACCATTTAAAAATAGAATTACATGCAACCTGGAGCATATAAAATGCAAAAAATCTTTCTATGCACTTACATAAAATGGTTTAGCAACGTGCTCTATCTTAAGCAGATGCTTACATCACCTCCTTCATCACTACTGCAAAATTTAAGCATTCATGGCAGTATTTCAGTTTGCAATCCATGCTTAAAATCACTTCACCGGGGAAAAAAATATGGTAGTCTTATCGGTTGACAGTTTGATGGATTTGTGGAAGAAAAGATAGTAAATTTATTCTTCCATATACAGTGTACTGTAAACTCCAATGTCTGGGTGAGGGAGAATATTTTTAAAAGATGCTTGATTCAGATTTCTCCAGCTCTTCACTGACTCTGAAATACCTTCCAATTCATTGGGTAACAGAAATCAAATACTTCCCTTGTATTTTGGGATAACAGAGAAATTTCCCATTTTGAGCAGAGGCTTCAGTTCTGTCAGTCAAATGTTAGCTCACAAGATGATTTCTATAAGCAGTTGGAGATCATATAATAAGATCCAATTGATATCTTCTATATTTTTGAAAGGTTGTTTAGCACATGTAATCTTAATATTTTTGCTTTGATCTCTGCCAATTAACTAATGCCAACTTTTTGTAATAAACAAAATTACTTTCTAATCTAGAACAGTATTTCTATCAGACAATCAAAATACAGTTGATTATTTTTATTTTAAAGAATATATTCTTCCAAGGGCTGTATTCATTCTAATGATCTAGGTGCATTTGAACCCAAACACATCAGTGTATAATTGCCCCTGACTCCATCTTAAACCAGTGTAGAAACAGAAACCTCCACAACAAGTTAAGTTCCTCCAATCTAAATTGCTCCTGGGAGCAACTTGTCATTTCCATGGACTGTAGAGGAAGCTTAGGACTTCTACATAAAGATCTAATTTGCTATACTCCTGTTGAAACTGGGTTGTTCATGCATTTTGTACTGCTGCATGATACTACTGCTATCTGGATGAATTGAGGATTTTTACATACACTTCATGTACATACTTATATTTTTTTTTTTTTAACTTATAGGGCTTCTTGCTTCTTGTCTCTTTCTGTATTTCTTTGTCAGCTTCTCACATTAATTTATAACACTTCCTGTCTGTCAAATTCATTGAATTTGTCCATGTTTTTCAAAGCTCAGAACCAGTACCTCAACAGATTCAGAAACATACCAGTAATCTCTAAAAACATAAACGCATGCATAGTGGAAATCACCAAAAATGACAGTTCTGCAGGGAATCAAAGAAAAACATCCCAAAGAGGGGATAACTTGTCACTTCCACAGAGGTAATGCTTTTCTGCTAAATTTTAGCTACATTGATGAGTCCTATCACCATTTTAGAAACATCATTTAAATATTTTAGAATCCAGATGACTCACAAAAAGGAAAAAAAACCCCAAACATTATGCTAATTTGAATTCTCTTTTAAAATAAATCTTATGTTCCTTTTGGTGTAAATTTCTGGCTAGCTGGATGGAGAATTAGAAGTGACAATCCTGTTGCTAGTGCTATCTAATATCTGAACACTCACAGACCTTAACAGGCTGAGTACCTGAGAAATAATAAACACTGGATCCATCATCCTCTTAGTTTTGTGGCAAAAAACCTTCTCTCGCCTCATTAATGAGATATGCTTTAACAAAATAATATTACCCAAAGTAATTTTGAGTACTTTCATTAGTGTCACAGGTCTCCAAATTAGTGAAATATCTTTGAGCAGTTTAAAGTCCTGATGGAAAGCATTCAAGCATTTAACTGCCCCTAAGTTATTTGTTTCCTTAGACTAGTGTTTTATAGTTTTGCTCCACTGCAATGATGAAAAATTGGCCATGAATCCAGAACAACTTGGTGTGGGTCATTGAGAAGGTATTTATTGTAAAACAGTATGTGTATCATTATTGCTATGATGCCCAGCAATTGCACCTTAACAAAAAATCTAAAACATCTTATAAATATTGATTCAGTTTCAATATCTGAGAGCAATAGTAGAAACTACAAATATGATCCAATGAATAATAGATTATTGAACAGCATCTTGCATCATTTAATCATTTTTCCCTTGAGAAAGAAAAAAAACCCTAAACAAAACCTGTTAGTTTTGAAATCTTAATGTTTTTTTCTTATTTGAAGAACAGTTATATAATCCAAAGGCATAGTGTTCTTTTAATTTATTTTATTTTCCAAATTAGTATATCTGTAGACTTTCTATTGTAGGCATAGCCCCAGAATTCAGAATTCTGGAGTGTTATGCTAAGCCTTTCCTATATGACCTTTACAAAACATATCATCTTTATACCCAGGATTATGTTTTAGAAAATTTTCCCAAAAGGGAGTTGTTTCTGTCTTTCAAGAAAGTACTAAACGAGAATCATTTATGGTACATAAATTGAAAATATTCTTGCCATATAGCTAGGCACACATGCAAAATTTAAGAACAATTTATCTTTCACAATGACCTTTCTGGCAGAACTGCGTAATAGATTCAAACTATTTTCACATATGGTGAGAAGCCTTATTTATCAATTGCAAATATCAGTGTAGTAGCTCATTCATATAATAGTTCTGCTTTCAAGGTTACCAAGTGATAGGCTACTATTGTCAGTACATAAATGTGCAGAGTCATCTGCTCTATCAGCCAGAATGTTTTCATTCTCACAATTTAAATCTCCTAAACATCTCTCCCACTGGACTCACCCACTATAATGACAGAAGAAAAAGAATTTTATGTAGTTTGGAAAAACCTATCAGAGTCTGGTACCCTTCCATGGTGGGGCCAGATGAAATTTTAAGGGAATATTTGCCTGAGAGAAATAACAATCTCTGCCCAACACCTTTATGCATCTTCTCTATAAAGCACAGCCTGAAGAGACATATCTACCAAAAAGACAGGGTTGAGACTGTCTTCAAGCTAACTTAGTGACTTCTGTTTTTTTTAAAATATCTGTCCAGAAACCTGGCCCTACATGTGTAATATATTGGTTTATGATTGCTATTACATTATTCCCTTTAACACCTTTAAATATATGCTTGCCAGTTGTGTTTATTAAGAGGTGTTATGAGTGTGATGTCAAATCTTTAATCTTCTTAGCTAGTCCACAAATCTTAAAGCATAAACATGTCAGCTATATGGCTATTTTGATATTCAGGTACTAATAAGAACTTCCAATATTTGAAGATACGAACCTTTATTTAGTCAATGACATTATGCAACCATACTGCACAAAATATTAATCCATTTTTAAAAAAACTTTATTCAAACCAATATTTGTCCCTTATTTAGCTCAAGAGGAATGGCCCACAAAACTTATATCCAATGAGAAGAATTATGTAAATGTCATTTCACAGATTGATCCATGAGGGTCTATGACACACATCAGTGCACATACGGTACCGACATATATCTGCCTCAACCCTTAAGGATCAGGTCTGATAAGCTGATTGTTCTTTGCTGTGCAAATAGTTCAGATTTCAATACTTCTGGCTGTAGTAAGCAAGAAAACAGAAGCAATACATACAACATGAAAACTGCATTTATGGTCTTCCTTCCTTTTTAATAAAATACAAGGGAAAGATATTCCAGGTTATTTATTATACATTAAAGCATGCAGCCCATTAGCCACTGGTGAGGTAAAAAGTCAGAAGAAGGCAGACTGCAATATGC
>JBCJKH010052680.1:0-10671 GCA_039877255.1 Loriculus beryllinus | reverse complement strand
GGCACACAGGCTCTTTCCCCATGACAAGGGGTGTCTGTGAAAGAGGTACATATATATACGCACACAAACATGGAAATACATATGCTATTTAGATGTGCTCCTTACACACACAGGCATTGGCACTGCTACAGCTGGGGTTTCTGAGTGTGGTGCAAAACCCCAAGCTTGTGTTCCTACTACAGCCCCACGCCTGTAGCCTGCAGGATCCATGCGGTACTGCCAGGAAATTGCCTGTCCCGGCCTCTCGGGTGTGTTTGGCAGCCAGTGTGCCTCTGTGAATTCATACACCTGCCAGCTAGCTGAACAACCCTGCTTCCTTCCTACTGCCTGGGCTGCTCTGTACCTTCCCTGTCCTGCCTTCAGTGCGCATGCTGCTGACCCCACTTGTTCTGCCGCAGAGATGCTGACGGAGCTCCAGCTGTGCTTGTTATCAGGTCCTGTGGATGTTTTCTGGTTGTATGTTATTTAACTTAGGTTTATAAGTCTTTCCTTGCAGAAAACAATGATGCTTCAGAAAAAAAGTCTTAACCCCAGTTTCAATTCAGTAGATTTGCTGCCTACTGAAGGAGTAGAATTACTGAAGCATTTACTATGCATGTGTAGTGATAAAAATGTTGGGTTTTGTATTTAAAAGAAGCATCATTACCTCTGGCAGACTGATGCGATGCACTACAGTTTCAATCACTGAATCTGCTTCTATCTCTGCCAATTTTCCTTTACAGAAATGATGAAATTAATGTAATAGATGCAGCTTTGCTGAGTAACAGGGAAACAGCACATGGGTTGTAAGTCTTCGAATCCCCTTACCAAGCATGTGTGACTCTGTTATGTTTCCTGGGAAACAAAAAGGATCATGCACATTGATCCATAGTATCTTGTAATCTGCTGCTTGCTAAGTGGTAGTCAATTGAAGAAAAATCTCTCTGACGTGCAGAGAAATAATCATTGATTGCAAGTGAATGTGCTGGAATAGGTTGAAAGTTCTATAAGTTCTGAATTGCTATTCCGATGTTTCTGGAGAGCGCAATGAATGAGGTCTTGGTAGGTGATAAATTGGCTCCTGGCAGCAGAGGCTGTGCTTGTGCTGCCTGCAGATCTGTGCAAGGAATAGGGCTCCTCTTCCAGCCTTTATTTTTCTGTATGTGCATCTAAGTGTTTGCAGCATGTAACTACAGGGAGGTGCCTGCAGCATATGGTGATACATGGGAAGTCCTTACGCTGCAGACTTCTCTCAGGCGCTCATTCTGAACTGGGGATTTAAAATCTGCTGATGAGAAGAGGAGAAACCAACTGTTAGTCTGTAAACCATATGAAAAGTGGAGTGAAGTCTGTCACTGATCCACTCCTGTGGTGCAGTCATGTACTGCTCTGTGCTAGCAGAGCTTGTAGGTTTTGAACTGTCTGCAGTCATTGTGTTCTTACATGAAGGAGATGAACTGAACAGAACTGCCTCCACAGTAAAGGATGCAGGTGCTTTGGGAACTTGGTCACTAAGCAGCTATGAGGAGCAGATTGAAGCTGACACAGCTTCCTGTGTGTTGTTGGCTTGCAGCATCATGAAGAAGGCATGATACTTGTAATACTTTCTACTTTGGTGGTTATGGGTTTTACTTGTAGCTAAAGCATGTTGGGTGTCAAGCTCAAGGCCCTGGAATCCTATCAGTGTGCATGGAAGTGACTTACAGCAAGCTCACACAGCATAGGAAGGGATTACTTTGATGACCAATGTAAAGGCTGGAATATCACTTCTAGTTCTGTTTCTGTGGGGCAGTGCTGTTCTGGCTCAGAATGGTCATCCTATTACCTTCTTTCTGCCTGTTACGATTAGATGCTTTGGGCTTGCCTCCCAAATGGATTGCTAAGACTGGGATCGAAAGCATTCAGCAGTGCCAGGTTTCAGATTGTCTTCAAGCAAGGCTAAGTATTTCTATTTAATGAAGCTGTGCTTTGAAATATAAAGAAATTATTTGGTCCTCCTTTGTAACTAAAAGTGCAGAGCATCACAGCATCAGCCTGCAGTGAACAGCATTCCCTCTCTTCTGTGTGCTGCCAGTTCACACAAAGCAACTGCGGCAAGCAGCAATTATTCACAGAGCAATATCTCACAGCGTCTTAAATATTTAATGTATTATTCTGCATTCCCTTCCTCAGTAAGAAAAACATGCATTACCATGCTGCTTCTAGCAGCAAAGGTTTGATAGAGCTCAAAATTACCTTTTCCCCTCACACACGCACACGTTCTGACCTGTCATCTGCAGGCAGTGTGGCTTTGTACTATGATGCTCCAAGTGAATTTCACTTCCTAGCCAAAAGATAATATATTTAAATAGTCTTTATTTAGGATCAAGCTGTGAGTTTGATTCAAGTACAGTTATTTAATCTGCCACCGTTGTGCATTTTCATGCCAGAAGAATATTTTGTCTTTTCTCAAATTGGAAACCTTCTTTGCTGCTTGCACAATGGCTGCTTGTGAGATGTAGTTACGTGTAGCTTTTGTCAGCAGTAAGACTGGTAGTGCTGCGGTCTTATTTATCCTCTGGTTAAACAGATAATGAAGCAGTTGCAGCCATCTGCACTGATGGAAATGGACTGCTCCTATCCCAATTTATCCTATTCCCATCCAGCAGAATTAAGCCTGTAGGGCTGGAAATTGCTTGTGGGACCCTGAGAAGGGGAGGCAGCATCCTGAGCTGTCTGTGTGGGGACTCACAGGAGATCACCTGCTCAGCCTGGTAAGAGCATCCATATAACTTCACACTCCATCAGGAGAGTTAACAAATCCTCTGTAAAAGGCTCATAGTGCAGACAGTGCTGGAGCTCTGGAATGACTATATTCTACTTATCCAGTCTTGGCAGGAGCATAGTTCCTATGTGGTTCTGTTACTGGTACTCACTGCAGTCACAGACATCTTAGAAATGTCTTAATGCTTTATACTGTCACTGTTCCATACTGAGAGATGGGATTGTTTAAACTGAGCTCTGTGTTGGTAATGCTGTCTCCCAGATGGGTAACACTCCTTGTCTATTGTCACAGCTGAGGAAAGCAAGATTTAAGATTGACAATTCCTTACCGTATTCCTTCACCTTCTCTGTGTCATTTGGTGTCAGGACCTCCACCTTGGACAGCTTCAGAAGTAATCTTCAGTAAGATTTATTTCTGCATTTATGAAAAACAGTTTCTTGCATCACAAAAAAGCAGAACTTGTATCATTGCTCCAGACAGCAGGAAGCCAAGTGTATCTTTTGCTAAAACATTTTTGGAATATGGTCTTTTAAATGCCCAGTTTCTAGGGACACTGTGTCCTCAGGTTTGCTCTCTACACAGTGCAAGGTGTAGCCCGTGGCCTTGGGTTTTTCTTCTGGACAGAACTCTTAACTGGAATTGTACTTACTCCTGTCTGTGGATACCTAAAGCCTACTGAATAAGACAGTAACTGTCTGAATTGGAGACCAACAGTTTCTTGGTGATAGTTTGATTTTTCTCCTGCATCTTAAGCTGCAGAAGTGGGCTATTCATGAGTTTTGTGCTAGCTGATGGAAATCAATGCAAGCTCTAAGCAAGTTTGTAGTGCAGAAGCTGTGTGTATCCATATTTTGTATAGATCTTTTAGCCTTGAAAGAGGTTGTTATTATGAAGAATGACTGTAATTGCAGTCATTCTTTAAGTTTCATGCTGACCGTGTTAGTGCCAAATAACCCAGCTGGGTATAGCTTTGCGTGCCAAGTTCAGTTACAGTTCATGCAATGATTGCTTGGCCTTTTCTCTAACATGTCAACAATTTGCATGAGGAAGAGCAGTCAGACACTGATTCACCAGTGACACTGGGGAAGATTCTCTCAACTCCGTACCTACACGTTCCTTGCAAACTCTGTGGAAACAAACTCAAGATACAAACCAGGCTGCAGGGTTGTCCAAGCCCTCCTCTGAGGTTGCAGGATAGTTCTGCAGTTTCTTCTCTTTAGTAGTGGTATAACTCTTAGCTCAGTTTTCAGCCAATCCCTTGGGTGTAGTTCTACAGTTAATAGGAGTTTGGGAGTTTTCATATGTACAAAGTGGAAATTGTACATATATAGACAAGTTATTTTTTTCCAATAACTTTATCATTAGATGGTGTATGGATTTCTTTCTGGACTACAAGCACCCTGAGTTCATGCCCATTAGGCATGAACAAATTGGGCTCTTAGCCCCTCCTGCTTGCTTGCTTTAGAGCAGTGCAGTATTTCTTTTCCCGTCCAGTTAATTTGCTCTAAAACCCAAAAGAAACAAACCTTGTTTTGAAGTAACCTAAAATAGGCATATTTTTGTTCTTCCTGAAGCAGACATTCCTGAAATTAGTTTGTGTAGAATGAAATATTTTGTTTGCAGCAGCTTAATGATACTGTGTTCAGGATTTGGGTTATTTCTATGTTTTAAATTAACATGACATCTTGGAGCAGGGTTTGGAAAGAGCCCAAAAACTCAAATGGGATTTTAGATGTAAATAAGAAGAAGTGGAGTGATTGTGTGATTATACTAAAATAATTCTGTAAACAGAATAAGAATTAACTAGCTTTCTGTACCCCAAATCCAGACCTTTCAGTAGATTTTTGAAGTTGATTTCTCCTGTCTCTTCTGTCTTTTTCTTGGCCACTACACTTTGTTTTTCATGTTGTCAGTCTGCTCCAGGGGTTTTCCACAACAGCAAGTTGAATCTGTGGGGGGTGACCAGGTTAAAAGGCTGGGCTACAGCTTTTCCTGGGCCTGTACCCCTCTTGGTATATGTCTTGGTTTCCATCTTGCTCCCCAGCAGTGATAGGTGAGTGGCTCTCATCCAGGGACATTTCTTCAGTTCAGCTTATGTAGCTTTGCCTATGTTTGACACCAGTTTCATATCTGATCTTCATATAAGCAAACCAGGAATAAGCCTTTATCCACAGGGCTGCTTTGATTCTGCATTTGATGGAACAGGTAATTATACAAGAATGAGAAGGTTGTTCAAGGCCAGGTTGAATGGGGTTGGAGCAAGCTGCTCTGGTGGAAGGTGTCTCTGCCCGTGGCAAGGGTTGGAGCTGGATGAGCTTTAAGGGCCCTTCCAATCCAAACTGGTCTGTGATACTATAACTCTATGAAGGATCTAATACACAGACTGTACTGCAGGAGCCTCTGCAGAAGGGCTCCCCAGGAACCCAAAGCAGGGCCAGAGCTGCAATGGGCTCTCCCATGACATCGCCACCCCATGGGCTGCCCACCCCAGACACAGCCTCTTCAAAGAGCCGAACCTGTGAAGCCATTCCACCACCCCTGTGCTGGTGGGACTTGCTGAGCATGCTGACAGCTACCAAATGGATCAGATCTGTGGCTTTTTGTGTGCTGGGCTGTTTTAACTGCAGTTATTAAGTAGATGAACAGTTCCTAACAGGACGCCGAACTGCTGTTCACAGAGGTGATGGGGTTGGAAGGGACCTGTTAGCAGCAGCAGGGAAATTTCTAGTAAACTATCTCAGTAAAACAGACCCTTTCAGCCACGTTTTAGGGCAGCCCCAAGATGAGTGGTTTGCTATGTGGCCCATGCTTTTTTCTATGCATTTATAAGTACGTGCATCTCCTGGCTGGTGCGTTTGGTGGCTGGGGACTCTGCCTTAGGTGTCTGCTGCAGAAGGAAAAACGAGGTGCTTTTAATGAAGCTGTAATCCTGCTGCCTGGGATTGCATAAGGAGTCCCTGAGGTCACCACGCGCTCAGTGTCATTCGGCACCACAATCAAGGTTGCGCCAGGGTGGAGGCTAATCAGAGCTGCTGTGTGTCTCATTACCATCTCCTCTTCATGCACAGCATATTGTCACTGCACAAAGACAGAGTCTGTTCAATATTTGTTTATAGTCAGAAAGGCCCAAACTCTTCAGAGAAGATTTTTCTAAATCCGTGTTAAAAGCAAGGCAAAAAGTCAGGCTCAGTGAGCAGGTTGGCGCTTCTGTAACACACTATGTTAAGCAATAAACTTAATTAGAAGGAAATTGAGTTCACCCTTCTCAATTGTTAAACTAACAAGGAGCCACAAAGCCAACATATGTAAGCCACCCCCTCAAAATCCAGCACTATTCACAGATCTTGAACTCTGGAAACAAACAAATTACAGGGTGGAATAAGCTCCTAAAAGCTATTTCGAAGCTTTAGTGCTTTAGTTAAAAGCTGTTTGGACAATATGGTTTGTTTCCATTCCCGTAGAGCTAATTCTTGCATATGCTGCATTTATGGCCTCCTCCCCTTACACAACACTGCTTATTTTTGTAAACATACCAGTAATCTTGGGATTAGAAGTGAAGATTTGCCACTAATTCACCAATACCTACTGTAAATATAATTAAGGCATTTCTAATGGTGATTTTATGAACCTCCATAGAGCACACACGTTTATGACTCTGAGCAAAGGTTCATCTATGGCAGTTTGTGTATGGAATATGAAAGAATGCATGCAAATAAGCACTTAAAAATTACTTCTAACATGATGTTCATTATGAGGCTTTGGCTAGTGTGTTATTACAGGCTGTGGGGAAAAACTGGCTTCACCCTAAAAATGTAACTTTATATAATATACATGTTTAGAAGTCATGCTTGATGTGAGCAAGCCTCGTGCCTGATATCCTACTACAGGTTAAAATATTGCTGCTTAAACATAAGCGTAGTTGCAATCACCTCAGTATTTGTTGTATCTTAACTGGACCTAAGGATGATGCTGAAGTTGCCTTTTGGGTATAGAACACAAAGCTGCAGAAGGGAAGGCTGACTGTTCTGTTAGTGGTTTCATTAAGTAATGTGATACCCAGTATGAGAAAAGCCAGCAAGAGGGTAGAATGGACCTTCATGAGGCCCTCACAGGAGAATTACCTGGTTCCAAGCAGCTGTGCTGGTTTTGCTTAGTGGATACACAAAGGATGAAAGCAGTGTGCTAGTGCAGAGGTGTCTGCTGTGGTCCAGCACCTTCAGGAAAGATGCATATGCAGGTTGCTGAGGCTGCTACTTGCAGGCTGTACCACTTGCATATGTGCTGTATGCCAGGGTTCTGCTGTGAATTAAGCTGAGATGTTCCTGCTAAGGGCAGAGAGCATGAGACTGAAAGTAGAAAACAGGTTCTGGGAACGTTTAATATAGTGGTGCATACAGTAGAACTTGTCAGTCATTCACAGAACAAAGTGGTGTCTCTCACATATAGCATACGGAAGGGTAGAGTGCTTTTAGAATACTGAAAGTTGATCATGTTTTGACTAGTTCAGAACAATGTTTCTGTAATTCCCCTCTCTCTAGTGTATAGGAAATGGCTGATGGGTTTTCTGTTTGGGATTTTTTAATATGATGTTTAATGGCATGCTAAGTAGTATGAAATGTCAATAAAAAGGAAGACAATGTAAAGCCACTGAGCTTTTAATGTTTAAAACCACAGTATTTCTGAGTAGTGGTAATACTTTATAATTTTATTCTTTTGCTGTCATCTCAGGACTTCACTGGAAACACAAAGCAGCATCTCAACTGATCAACTCAGGTACTGTATTAACACAGATGTTGATTTTCAGTTTGAAATAATACAAATTACCACTGTTGTGTATCAGCTGTACATCACAGAACCTCATCTTACCATACATAGTCAGTGAAGGCATTGGCCGAAGGGCTGGATTTTTCTGTTTGAGAGGAGATACTTTGCTCTTTTCCAGGATCTCCAACTTGAAATTCAGTTCTAGCTTCAAGCACTGTATTTGTTCTCAGAGGGGATGGAGGGAAGGCGTGTTTGTGCACCCACATGGGCAAACCTTCTCTCTCTCAGCTTTGTATAACCTTAAATTATGCTGAAAATATTTGACCCTCCATGGCAGTCTTACACCACTGTGAGTGAGCAGTACTGATTGTGTTGAAATGTCATTCATGGTTTCTGGTTGCTCAGTGTTTTGATAAAAGCACATGTATAAACTTCAGAGAGTTCTGTCATATGAGTCACTGCAGGAACTGAGAGTTCACTTTGATCACTCAATTTAGAAAAACTTCTTAGTACTGTTAACACTACGTATCAAATGGTACCTTGCATCTCATATTCTCATAGTTACACATTAAAGAGTGCATCAAAGTTGCAGACTTCCTTTGATGAAGTTGGGGCAGAATGACAGTTGTTTTGGTGTGAGTCTTCCTTTGGAAATGTTATGGATTCAGGATGTGGCTTTTTCCCACACTGCAGTTTTAAGCTTGCTTGAACAAAACATTAGTGGGAACTTTTCTGTTTAACCTTATTCAAATTGAAGGCCCTCTCTACTATTAATCTTCCATTATTTCCCTGTGTATGGTCTTCTGAAAGTAAAGCATGTGCCTTATTGTCATTCCCTAAAACCCCTGCCCCCCTGACATTGCAATATTATCTTTGTCTTCAGCCCAGCACCGCAGCACTGGCTGGTGCTCAGGCCTGACTGCAGCTTTGTTCCCATCGCCCCGGCTGACGGGAACACTGTTTCTTTGTGTGGGGGGACAATGCAGGACCCAATGTCAACTTCCCCCCACCCTGCTTGTCTGCAAACCTATTTTAGCAAGAGCTTTGGGTAGCCGGTGTGTGATTTACCAGAGCCGGGTATGCTGCCGTCTTCACCCCAGCCTTGAGAAACCATTGTGAAAAGAGAAGGTTTTATTACAATGAGTTTCTTTCCAGTGGAATATATCCATGGGCTGATATTGATGAGAAAGACGGGGAAGAATTAGGCATACATACAAGTGTCTGAATTCAAACATTTGATGGAAAAGAAAAATGAGTAGGGCTAGTTGCACTGAACAGACACGTCTTCTAGAAACTGCAGTGGTTGAGTCGTTTTAAGTTGCTGTGGGATCATGAAAACATGGGAATCTTTCCTTGTTTTAAACTGTTTTCAGTGCAGTGAGACCCATGTGGGTTAATGTCCCCCAGCATGCGCACTGCCGTGTCTGCATGGCATCAGAAACCATGGAGCTGAACACATGCAGTGTGTGTGTGTGTGTTTGTGTGTGAAGTCCCCTGGCCTTGGCTCTCATTAGTATGCATTCAGTGAGTAGCGCTTTCTTAAGCCTGCAACATAGATGCAGGCTGGTAGGGAATCCTTGAGTGCCCTCCTTTATATTTCAAACAATAGCTTCATAATAGCGTATACTTTACCTTCTACAAAAAAAAAAAAAAAGCTTTAAGCTGGAAGTTACTGGAGATTTTGAGACTTCCCTCTTTATCTCACTCCCTTTGAGAAAATGCTCAGACATTTCCTAAGCTAATTCAAACAGATGAGAGCACTTGTGAATGTTTTTATAGAACTGGCTTCATAAGGTTATTTGGAAATAAATGCATTTGCATGTGGTAAATCCTTTTAAATGCTGAGAATTGGGGTAAAAATAATATCTGGGAGTAGCCAGATGATGATGTAAAAACGTTACACTTGAACTGTAACTGCAGTAATTTGATAAAGTGTAAAAATCGGAGTAAATTCAGAGGAAGCATGAAGGAAATTTCCACATTACACCAGATACACCAGCGAATTTTTCCTAGGGTTAAGCAATAATTGAAGCAACAGCATGTAAAATGTACTTGACTTCAGTAGGGCAAAGACTGCTGCAGAGCTGTAAACAGAATTTTAAGCAAAATGAGAGATAGTGGAGAACTTCTTGTTATTGCATGTGTTCTCATGAACCTGTTGAGCAAATCTGCCTTTGAATGACTGGTCACATGAAACATCAATTCATATGAACGCATCCAAGCCCTGTCAAGCAATTTGTATGTTCTAGTTAGGCTGCTTTTATTGCGTTCTGCTCCCTAAGTACCTGTTTCCATCAGCAAGGTAAGTTCCTGTCCCCACCAGCAAGGTAAGTTCCTGCGCTGGAGCAATGCAGCCTAAACTCTTGCTGTGGTTGAGTTTCAGTTGTGTGAGTCCCCACCACGCACATCCATCAGTTTCCCCTGGATTTATTTAGACTGCATTTGGATGCTGCAGGTTCCATTTGAAAGTTACACAGTGGTGAGATCAGAGAGAAGCCCAGTGATGGAAAGAGTAGTGTGAAAAGTATGCTCATGTCCATTATACAAACCTGTACACACTGGCATGCTACATATATGTCTGTATATTTTGGCTTGCACAAATTCCTCCATAGTCTGCCCAGTATTGTTCTGGATATTTGGAGTTGGACTCTGTCAGCTTTCAGCTGGTAACTGAAAATATTTTGTTTCCTAATATCTAAATTTTAATGTGAGCCTTCTGGAGTGTTGCATTGCAGACCTGCTTCCAGCGGTCCAGAAATAGAAACATTCAAGCTTTGTAGATATTTGTGGCATATTGTGACAAATTGCTCAACTAGTGTTTGTATGAGTGTAGAGAACAAACATGCAGGAAAGATACTTGCTGTTCTATTCATGCTGACTTTCTTATTGTTTTACTTCATGATATTTTGGCAACTTAGAGGTTTAATAACCAATAATGAAAGTTAGTATCAAGGAAAATAACTTTGGCTTGAGTTACTGGAGTATTTATGGGCAGCAGAGCTTCACTTTGTGTAAAAGGGGGGCTTAATTTTTATGTCCCTGATGCTCTGGACATCTCTGCAGAGCATGTCACCAACATGCCAATGTTGTGCCCCATCCCTGGCAGTGTTCAAGGCCAGGTTGGACACAGGGGCTTGGAGCAAGCTGCTCCAGTGGAAGGGGTC
>JBCJKH010052679.1:0-30265 GCA_039877255.1 Loriculus beryllinus | reverse complement strand
AAAAAAAAAAAAAAAAAAAAAAAAAAAAAAAAAAAAAAAAAAAAAAAAAAAAAAAAAAAAAAAAAAAAAACCAAACCAAAAAAAACCCCACAGAGCTTCAGCCAATCTCTAAAACTTTATTTAGAATCACAGAATGATAGAATAGTTAGGGTTGGAAAAGACCTTAAGGTCATCCAGTTCCAACTCCCCTGCCATGGGCAGGGACACCTCACACTAAACCATGTCACCCAAGGTTCTGTCCAACCTGGCTTTGAACACAGCCAGGGATGGAGCATTCACAACTTCCTTGGGCAACCCATTCCACTGCCTCCCCACCCTCACAATAATTTCTTCCTTATATTCAATTTAAACTTCCCCTGTTTAAGTTTGAACCCACAGTTCTAAGTTGGATCCACAACAGACACTGGAGAAGATGCTGGAAAAAACCCACAATGGACCACAATGAACACTGCTTTCCATGTCCCACTAGGTGCCATGCAAACCCTCTCCTTCTCCACATGCTACAAGAGCCAAACCCTTTCTAAGCCAAACTCTCCCCTCTCCTAATGCCTACAAGCAAACATTGCATTCAGATGCACTCCCTCCGCCAAGTCCTTAAGAAAGCTGCAGGGGATGGCTATTAACAATGACCTTCTGTCTTCGGCATTGACCATAGCACACCTGTTCCAGCTACAGGCACCTAAAGTTCACCCCCAGCTCTCACCTACATAACTATATAAAGAGGTGGCTTTATAGTTCTCCCCTCCACTCAATGGTGTCTCTCATTACTGAATGCTTGTGGTACTCCACACCGCATCCCTGTGACTAGAGGTGATCCTGGCACCTCTAAGAGAGCTGGCTGGCAGCTGAGATCAAAAGGCAACCCACCAAGGCTTTTTGCAGTGATGCCCACTCTGCACACAACCAAGGCAGTGGTGGCTTCGGGTAACCACAAGAACTCAAGGCAACTGTCTGTATAAAACCAGGATCTGGCTGAGGAAGAGCAAGCAGAGCTCATTTGAAACCAAGACAGCAGAAGCCATGCACACCCACAGAGGGTTGAGCTCTGTGCCCTCCTCTCATCCACACCTATTGTGCTTGACTCCTCCAGAGGGAAGACTGGTTAACAGTTCTCTTCATCCAACAGAGAGAGGCAGTGTCAGCACAGTGCTGGGCCTCCCCTGAATCCTTGAGGAAATGTTTGCTTGCCGCAGCAGCAGCAGGACTGACACTGTACCCACAGTTTAATGGACCAAAGGGTGAAGAGACTTGGACCAGGAGATGTCTAAAGCTTCTGGTTTTGACAATGCCTGCAAGATCCTCAGGGACATTAAGAGAAGAACAGGAAACGCTCTTACTGCGTTTTCAAGGTAATCTATGAGAAGATTTCAGGATCTCACGTGTGATCAATTTTAAAGATCTAAAATTGAACAATGAGAATTCTCTTCCTATCTCAATTAAGCCAATTTACGTTTTTTTCAGATTGATGGATTAGCGATAAGCTGGGGTGCATGTGTCAGGGGACATCTCTTGGTTGTTTCTTTGAATTCCATTGTTTATTTATTTGCTACAGAAACAAAGAACAAGCAAAGACATGGTACAGAGCTGCATGCTCTGGAGTGGAGCAACAGACCCTTCAGGATTGACTTGGTCCCTCTGAGGATCCATCTCACTCACTTCAGAAAAATCCCTGCTTTTCCACTCTTCCTTGAAGCAGCAAACATGATGAGGGAAGGATTAATTAGCTGATGCTTGTAAAGCCCTTTGAAGATGAGAAGTGTTATTTTTATTTTCAAGTCTCACCAAAGAGAAAAAAAAAATAAAAAATTTAAAAAGAAAAGGCCAGAGAAAGACTTCTGCTGTTTCCTACAGATGGAGGTCTCACAACTGAGCTCCTGTACAGAGACACTCATCCAACAGTATATACTAACTGGCAAGCTAACACTGCAGCCTTTCCCCCGGGGCATGCATTAACAGGGTCTCTGCCCAGCTGCCTATTTTCATGAAACATGTAGAACTCAATACCACTGAGACCTCTCCCCCCTGCATCAAATTTGCTTGAATTTGTCCACCACATTCAAAAGTTTAGGGGAACACAGCAGCAGTGTGATCACACACTCCTCTTTGCCTTAGAAAAGCAGACTAGAAGCAAATGAGAAAGGCCCTTGAATACAAATGTGGCTACCCAGAACCCAAGTGGGCTAATTCTTCCCCAAGTGTAAATTACAGAAGTGATTTGTCTTTTTCTTTGCATCTAGTGTTGCAACTTCTGTATGGTCCTTTTAACTTTTTTAAATCATTATTATTTTGCAGAGTTTGGTTTTGTTGTTCTTTTTTTTGCTTCCGTTTGGGATTTTTTTACCCCCCATGTCCTTGGCATCACGAGGATGCACTCAAAGCACCAGCATATTATGGTGCAGGACATGGATGCCCTGGCAGGTGGAGAGCAACAAGAAGCTTACAGGTGGGTGCCCTGCCCTAAGAAGGCAAAAATAGTAAGCAGACAGGAAGGTATTAGCGGAGCTGTACTTAACACCTAAGAAAAGGATGACAATGAGCTGTTACACATCAGGCTTGAAGTGAGCTGGCAACCCAGAAGACTTCACAGTCTGCAGCCCATTACAGGTCCTTCAACTCCATGAGCTCATCAAAACCTCACAACCAACAAAACTAAACACTATGCTAGCATCCTGCTATTTGAGTTATCCTGTTAGAGAACATCAAAAAATTCATCTTAATGATGACATCCAATGTCCAGCTCCAGATACGTTCTGTCAGATAGGAGCACCTATGCTGAGCTCTGCTTTCATCGGAGTTCCTTTCCCCCACTCTCAGCACAACGAGCAAAAGATGTGAGGTCCTGCATAAAAACAGCCATCTGGTGAAGGGGCAGGAAGAACCAGTTAAAAACAGTAGCTCCACCATATGGAGAAAATAACGCAGCTGGGCAGTGTAGGAAGAAGCAAACCCTATTAACAATAATTGTGTTGCCAAGTGGTGTTACAGACTTGTTTTTCCCCTCATGGCTTCTGCAGTGATTATGAACAGAGCTTCCCCCATAATGCGGATCCATCCCCACAGCAAGATCAAACTGTTCCCCCAAGTAACTTGTGGGATTACTAGGTTACTACCAAAATGTCTACAGAGTGAACTGAGTGCAAAGACAGAAGCATTGCACCCCTCTACCACCTTGCTTATTCTTCCATTCTGAATTGAGACACCAAAACTTCTGGAGAAAGTGATCCAATTCAGCTGGATGGCACTCCAAGGAGACGTGACTCAGCATTAGCACAGGAGGCAGTTACACTGTTGGCAAGCCAAGGTTTGGAAGACTTCTGGCCCTCCAAGCCTAAGGACAGGCAATGCAAATCTGTTCCGGGCTAAGCCACCTCTCCTCCTCAGGAGCCATTACCACTTGGGCTCCTAGAGGCTTGCAATCAGATTATCACTAAGAGCTAACTATGTGTAAAAAGGTGAGTCTCCCAAGGTCCCACCCTCTCCACAGTGGTGTGTCCCTCTTGGGAATCCAGCAGGGAAGGGATCTGTCTTTCCTGCTGCTCCCTGACCATTCACCACACAGACTAACAGACAGCAGTGTAAACAAGGTGCTAGCAGCTCAGCTAACATGTGCTGCTGCTGAGCCCTTCATGTGAGGTGGAACTGATGCTCAGGCCGAGCTAACTGCGGAGAAAGTATGGATCTGGATGTCACCATGCTGAATGATGGCAGGTAACCCCAACTCTCCTCCTCTGAGGGACATACCCTCCTACTGAGCCATTTGTTACAGGTCATATCAGGTCCAAGTTCAAGGCTCTAGCTTTCTCTTGGTATAGAATTTGCTCTTTTCCCCTTCTTCCTTTATCCCACCCCCCCTTCAATCCCCTTCCCTCCTTCTCCCTCTTATTCATTTCCATGCTGTGGCTTTCCACTGGGTTACATTTATCTCCAGACATTCATGGCTGTAAACAGATTTCCTTGCACAAGCAGCCTTGCAGCTTCTAGACAATGATGGACAAGCCCACTAATGTCTCTGGAGGCACAGATGCCAGTGGGAAGCACAGCCTCTTACTGGAGACATCGTTCCCAGGCAAGCAAAATCCCAGTTTGAAGCCAGTTAACGTATTAGTCATTAATTCTGGATAAAAGGAAATGTATTTGCACGGCCCTGCTTAGACAAGACTGAAATCTTAACTTGCCCCTCCCCCTTCCCCTGCTCTCCTTTAATACGCTATTAATGTTGCACGCCAGCACAAGCCAACATGCAAATAGAGCTCTATGCAAATACGGCTCAATGCAAAGACGACTGCACTTAGTTCAGTGCGTTAGTACAACTCCAGAGGAACAGCCAGGGGAAAAATAAATCATACAGATGACAGAGAAAGCACGTCTTAACTTCCAAATTTCCAGAGACAGAGGCGAGTGCGCACGTCTGTCAGAGCAGAGTTTACCAAGTTTCATCAAAGAGATAAGGTAGTTAATACTCTGCTTAATTAGAGGCTGCAGTGTTCTTCTTGGGATGCCAAGAGAATTACCCTCCTAAAGTGTCTACGGTTCTGTCTTGCAAAACCTACTTCTAAAGTGGACTTGGAAGTGCAACTCTGCTCAGTAAAAGCAGTACTGTCAACTTTCCTGTTCATTATTTCTCTGTAATACCACATCAGATATGCTCAGTTTCTAGACAGAAACCTTGTAAGGGTTTTCCCCGAAGCACAGTCCTGCAAACAACAGCCCTGAATTTGAAAGTCAATCACTTCCATTCCTTCCCAAGCACTGCTACCAGCATCACATTAATTGCTGCTGGCAATCAACAGGTCCCCAGGTATGATGCTGATGAGGGGCAGAGGTATTTCTAACCAGAGTTTTGAAGAGATACCTAACAGAATGAAAAATCTATCTTGATGCATATGTTCTCTGGCCCTTACAGCAGGGTCTAGGTCAAGGACATTCACTGGAGCTGCTGCTAACTACCATACTTGCCTGCAAGCACAACGAAGTTCCATTCAACTCTAGCTGTGAGAAGCAAGCCAGCAGGTCAGCCATAGGGTGTGAACGGTACCAGAAAGACCCAAGCACTTCCTATTTCCATGAAGACAGCTGTGTTGGACTTTCAGAAACCTTAATACACCCAGGTAAAGCAAGCACAGTTTATGAATCCCACTCGATAGCTGGGAACACTAAGACATGTAGCAGAACGATAATCTGGACAAGTTCATACAAGCAAACAAGACATAACTTCCTTTGCCCCAACCTTGTATGTTAGCCACAAGACCATCTTTGGATACAAGTGCCAAGTTTATTAGAAATATGTATCACTGCAATTGGTGACTGTATTCAGAAATACTTTTCAGCTGTGAAGGACAGCTGAGAATGCATTAAGGTCACCTGGAGCACTTTCTGTGAACAAGCAGTCCATGGAATGTCATTTTTGTTGAAGAACTATTTGGAAATGAGGTTCCCATCTGGAAAGCTCCTCTGCTAGAAGTGACAAAGGAACTAGGGCATCTGTCTAGCCCAGTACATACAGAAACAACATATCCCTGCTCTTAACACAGGAATCATGAGTCTCCAAGGAGCTGGAGTTCAGGAAAGAATTAAAGCCCAAGACTGAGCAGGAGCACCCGGCGCCCCTCATCGGCACCTCTTCCAGCCTACACTGTTTCAGCAGCAAGTGTGGGGGAAGGAATAAGGCTTCATTCTGGATTCAGCAAGGAAAAGGTGACACTCAAAAGGCATGCAGGCAACCTCTCTTTGTCCTCAAACGAAGCTACTGGACAGTATTTGCAGAAGTTATCTCCTCATGCTTCTTCCATGCATTGGGTTTTACATGACATGCAAATACCAACTTCAAAACTAGGGACAGAGGAAAGCTACAAAACAATATAACAACTGATATCTTTACAAAGTGATGTCCTGTCCTTGGTGAAATTTGACTCAAGCCTAAGATGTACTGCTTTGCTGTTAACTGTATTCCATATTATTACCCATCCAGTGCTATTTATTACAGGTAACACTATAGATCTGTGCCTGCTGCCTGTCAGTGCTTTTATTTGGGAAAAACCATAGGCAGACATCTGGCATGTAGCAACACATGGGAAAGGGCCTCAATGATTTCTTTATTTTTCATTTAAATTTCAGCACGGCCACTCTTGTAGCTCTCTTCCTTCTTTATGTAACTGGGAAAGGGCTGAGGTGAGAAGGATCCCACATAGAAAAAGAGCTGGCTTGCAATGCAGAAGAATGAAAGCACTGCTAGGAAAATGAGAAGACAGCTGGCTTCCGCAAAGGGTGCCAGACCTCGTGTCTAAAATTAAAGAATCTCATGTTCTGAGGAAAGCACCTAGTCTCACCCTTAAGTAGAAAATTAAAAAGCAAGAACTGGAGCACACCGTGTGATTATTAGTGCCCTATAAAAACCTTACACCAGTTGGAAGCCAGATTAAATCCTACACATGTCGGTAGTACCGGGTGGCTTTCTTTTTTCAGTAATTTTTTCAAGGCCTGAATGAATGGAATTCAGAACATGGTTGGTCAGCAGCCAGGAGCTGGACCCACCTTATAAAATTACTAGTTTTGGTAGCATGGCTGCACAGGCCTAGAGAAGACAAAGACCTAGAGAGTCATGGGGTTGGCTTAGCCCTTTAGCTAGATACAGTCTCTCCAGGCCATGCCAAAGGGAAGAGAAAAAGCGGAATGAACATTTAGCTCCTATTTCAAGTCATGCTATCACACTCTTAGCCTTCCCTGTCTGCTTCACCTGCATGAGCCTCACTGGTCTTGATTGGAGGGAGACACCCTGATTAACAGAGACAAGTGACAAAGCAAGTACTAATACGCACAACTCCGGCACAGCTCAAGACCAATGTCAACAGCATGTACCATCTGCAGATTGGAGTCCCACCTCCATGGGAGGCATGGGGAAGCACTTCTCTTGGCTGTCATGGGGGCTGTGGTCTCCAGGTACATCTCATCCTGGTGGCACCGCTGGTCTCAAGATACATCTCTACCTTGTGGCACTTCTGGTTTAACCAGTTTCTCCCCCAAACCCCAGGTCCCACCTGTGCTTTCGCTTAGTACAAGCTGGTACAAATGCTCACAGGGCCAGCTCTGAAGTACCAGAGAGGTTAAGATGAGGAAAGGGAGGCAGCACTGCTCAGGCAGCCACTGTTACCAAAGGCAATATATGTGAGTATGCCCTGAGAAGACAACTACTTCCTTGGTGTTCTCAAGACCAAGCTATCATACACACGTAATGTAAAAATCAAGCCAGAGCGATAAATGACAGAGATCAAAGTGGGGGAATACACTGCCAGCCCATGACTCATTTCTCCTATGTTCCCAGCAGCACGGTCTTTCAGGTGGGGATCAGTGGTTTGTACATTCATCACAGATGAAGGGTATTTTCTGTGACATGAAAGCAGAAACCCCTGAGAAGGCAGCCGGGCGGTGTGGTCACTGTGATTCATGGGATACTGAAGGGAGGGTGGTAGAGGCACACACCTCCTAAGGGATCATGCACTTTACACTGCCCCCTCTATTTGCCTATGGAGCCACCAGGAACATGAACTCTGCTTTTCATGTTAGTGCATAGTAAATTAATCTCTTTCTTTTAAGAAGGAAGGGGGAAATTGCATCACCTCCCCAGTTTCCCAGCACTTGAATCCTGAATGCTTCCCACCACATTCAGAGTGTCTCATGTCCAGAAGGCAGAGAACAGCTCAGAAAGGGAAATGGAAATCCCAACCAGTTAACAAATATGGGGGGGGAAAAACATCCTTGGCAAACAGGCAGAATGACTCAGGAAAACAATTTCTTCTGCTTTACCAACCTCTCTGCAACTTGTTTCTATTTAGGAGAAAATAGTTTAAAAAATCTACTGTCATTAAAGTAAATTTGAGAAATTAGTTTTGTACCAACTCCTCTCGCATTGCTTTTGCGCTGGCTGAGGGCACGGCACACTAACTGCTTCAGTCTTCATCGCTTTTCTTACAGATATGTATTCTCCCTGGCTTTGGGGCAAGCCCTGGTATTCTTTTTACTTGGGGAAAGTCCTCAGGAAAGTCTGTCACAGATTTGCCTCTAATTATGGGTCTTTGCCTGTATAGATTCATTTCTCCCCATTGCTGACTAATGTGTGAGAACAGTTCAGATCTGTTAGTATGGAATTTGGTAGGAACACAGGAATTACCTCCCTGTGGCAACCTTGGCCACAACAGGCTGTGGAAATAACATCCACACTCCATGAATCAAGCTACAACTAGCCACCTGAGAATTAATACACGCTGTTATCAATATCACTATGAGGATCAACACTTATTTCCCCCTCTCCTACTTTCCTATGAACTAACTATAAAGATGAGGCCCCAGGTAGCTCCATGCATAAGGTGGGTGCAGAGCCTCTCCCTCGCTCCCCATCCTGCTGTGCCCCTGCCCAGCCACCCCCCAGTTCAAAGTCACTGGAGGCCTTGGTTCTTATCATGAAATGTTCTGCCAAATCAAATGTAAACAAATGACATGCACAGTTGACATGGCAACAAAGCAGCCCTGCACGCAACGGGCTGCGGCGGCAGCATTTAACTCTGCCGCGCTGGGCAGGAATTTGCAGGGAAGACCAGAGCAGGCAGGAAACTGCAAAGGTAAAAGCATCTCCTCCCCTTTCCTCCAAGGTGCCTGCAGAAATACACTGCTCAGCACCCAGGGCTTTGCTCAGAGAACAGACAGACCACTTCAGAGGCAAGATGCCTTCAAGTTTACAGTGTTGGATGGCACGAGAAGAGCTCTAGAGTAGCACACCCACTTACACACCCCAAAGGCCCTCACTAAAGAGTTCAGCACCTCATACTAATCTTTCCTACTGAAGACTCACAGCATATCTCACTTCCAACGTGACCCACCCCCATGTACAGGTCATTCATGGGAGCAGAGGCTAGGCATCTGGTCAAGAATGTTAAAAAGCAGGAGAGAGGATGAAAGAGCCCAGAGAAGGGATGCAGCAGCACCACTACAATGACTTGGTACACAATACTGTGCTATTCACCCCCTTTGGGGATCTCCCACCAAATACAGCCCTAAGGGAATACATATTTAATAACAATAAAAATCATCACTGCACTTGGGCTCACCCTGGGCTGTGCAGTTTCAGGAGCTCCATTAGAGTAAGTCAGATCCAACAAAAGCTTGTAGCCAAGGGTAGGTGTTTAACTGCAAGTACTTTGGGGCAGAGACTGCAACTGCGCGAGTTGACACTGCTTTTTCCCTACAGACCTCATCACCTTCTAATTTTAGACGCCCAGGACAATTTTCATGCTGTGACCTAATAAAAAATACCATGTGCTGTCAAAGAGCATCTTGCTTTTATGACGGTGGCAGTAGTGTTCCAGGGATGGGGACACAAATCCCTGCGAAGCCTGCACAGGGTGTAAATACTTTGGGAGCCTCAGTATCAGGAAGCATCCTTTTTGGAGCAGACTATTCCAGTGTCACCTCTCTGAGGAAGGTGTGCAATCCCTGAGCATCCTTCCAGGAGAGCTTAGCAAGAGCAAGTCTGCAAGGCAAAGTCCCTTTAAATATAGTGGCTGCTGATGTTAAGATAAGCATCCAAGCAGTAAAAATAATGAAGCTGGCTCTTAAATAATGAGTGCTGATGGCCTCCTCTGCTTGCATTCCTAGCCTAATTACTTACATGGTTAGCTCAGCCCTATATGCCTTTCAAATGCTGCCATTTAGAAATGAAAGTTAAATCCACTTGGAGCGGACAGGACTAATGGGAACTACTGTGTGTGCACGCTACCGCCAGAGATGAGGGCCCTGCCACAGGGGCCCTTCTCCTCAGTCTCTACTTTCAACAGGAAAACACAATTTAAAAATCAAACAAGTAGCCAGCTTAATAGCTCTTTAAGACGGAGGAATCTGGAGCTTGCGAGCTTGGGAATTCAAATTGCTGCTTCGCACAAGACATTAAGAGGCTCAGGTTATGGTGCTGATGCCAGGGAAGGCAGGAGGAGCAGCTCCCAGTGGAGGAACCACAGGCTCAGGTTGCAGCCCCACTGCTGCCCTTTGCTGGGACCTTCTTCAGCTCTGACCAGCAGCCACTGGCATCCTCACACCATGCACAGTGTGCACCCCAGCCATGTCCCAGCTACAGGGACAGACCACGCGCGGTGGATGGACCGTTACTTTAAGTCCCATCAGAAAATCCATAGGATTTCCAGCACGGCCTCAGAGACCAAATTACAGGGTTAAGATTGATCAAAAAGGAAACAAGCTAGGACTGAACATACTGAACTGGGTCAGGAAACAGCAGGAAGGAAGAGGGACAGACAATGGTTTTGGTGAAGAGGTCAGGGCCCAAAGCATCATACCACCCCTTGTCTCATCAGCACAAGAGGGGTGCCCACCAGAAGAAAGGCTGCAATCTCATGGGGTAGCACCCCAACTCTTCCCATTTAGATTGGCACCAATATTTTGGCTCCAGAAGCTATCCTGCCAACAAATTCTTCCCTGCAAATTTATCACATGCCTTTATACAAAGCTGCCAGAATCATTTATAGCCACTTATCTAACAATATCTGCTTTTGCTTCAGTCATTAAGGAAATAAACAGAAGCTGGGAAAGAGTCAGTATGCAAAAGGGGCCTCTACTTTGGAGGAACAACAGTCTTGGTCTACCGGAGACGAGCAAATGCTCCCCTGCCTCAGAAACAGACTGGCGTGACAACAGTGATGGATTACAGAGAGGGATTGCTTCTCAAAATGACGTCCAATTACTCTTCATGCCCAATCAAATTGGTTTTAAGTTATCCCTCAAGTGAAGTAAGCTTTCCTGACCTGGAACAGAAGGTAAGGGCTTTGCGTGTAAATAAATTATTAGAAATAACCATAGGCTGATGGTGCAGTTGCTGGGGTCCATCAGAGAAGAAATGAGAAAAAGCAGCAGAAATGGATTGCTTTTTGTGAGGATTTTTCCAAGATCTGTAATTTACGACAAATTGTTTTCATGAACCAGTAAACAATGATTTATAGCATTAATAAGCAGCAATAGGTAAGTTCCCCAAATACGATTCTCCTGTGTACTTCTCTAAGACAAGGATGGAAAAGGTTCTGCTTTCAAATACAAAGACTGAACCTCACAAACACATTAGTGACATCCAATAACCACAAAAGCAAGTCCTGTGCTTGTCAGGAGAACAAACCCCGCTTGCAACCTGCCTTTGTCCCCATCCCCAAGTGCTTGCCCTGGAGCAAGGAGAGGGAAAACCATTGCTGGGCTCGCTCACACATACGAGTAGGGCTCCTGGGTTTCGAGGTGCTTCAGATGTGTTATGCCTTTTGTAAATAAAGCATCAGCTATGGATCCATGTCCATGGATAAATAATGTATACACCGCAAGCACTGCACATTTCTGGAGCCAATATTCCTGCATTTAACAACTCCAGAATCCCCCATACCATTTCAAGAAGGGATACCAAGGCAGACCTGACGATTATTTTTCTTTTTACAGCCTAGATTTGGAATAAATGGCTTGTAGGAATCCAGAGCAACTCTCTGAACCCTTTCCTCACAAGTCCTCATAAATTTCATACCTCAAAAAAACCCCTGCAACCAGCTGAGAGCTCAGACATAAAATGCAGCTGTTAATGAAGATGTGCCTCTACTTCCACAATGCAATTCGTCAGGAGAGAAGTGAAGGGGAGGGCAAGAAGGGGGAAATCAAACATAGCTCCCATAATATTCACAATTACTCTATGAACCAGGAGTCCGGTTCTGGGGAATACAAGTAGAAAATTGCTGAGTGGCTTTCTAATCTAATTATTTCACTTGCAATTCAAATTATTTTCCAATTAAAAGCAAGCTAATACATTCTGAAATGTAAATCAGACTCTATTACCTTTTTTAATTGCAATGCCTATACTATTCCTCTTTTCCCTTTAATTGATAGAAGTCAGGGGGAGATTTCCATTCATTCTATGCAGTACTGTAGGGTTATTTCGTGCCAGCCCTGCCGGTCTCACCATCAGTCACCTCTGCCCTTGTTTCCACCACAGCAGAGGCCGATGCTCTTTGCTTAATGAAAGCAAAAAAGCTTAGAGAAAGAGGCAGAAGAACAGTTCTTTTCTTTTTGCATGACAGCAAACTCTTCCCATTGCGGCAGAGCAAAAATGGCCATCAGGTGCCAGCTCCTGCCCTAGAAACAGGGTGTTTTACCCTGGTCAGTGTGGACCAGCCAGCCCTAGTGTAGTACATGCAGCGAGTTCCCACAGCTTCGTCTCTCCTGCACTTGATGGCTGCCTTCTTCCGAAAAAAAAGAGGAGGAAATAAGCATGGAACATTTTGTCCATCGAGCCAGCCCAGGTCAGATATAAATACATAAAGAATGAGTGCGGAAGCCTCTTCTGTAAAGGGAAGCTATTTTCGATTCAGGCAGGGCCCTTTCCAGACTGACAACTTCTGAATAAACTTGCAGCGTCTGTATTACTTCCCTTTTCTCTTTGATTGACAAAACTCAAGGGCAGAGGCACTCTGCAGGATTAGTTTCTCTCACATCCTATGCTCGCCTCCTTTTTTCCTGTTTATTGCAAGAACCAATACCAATTTTGAGCCCAGCAGACACTCACAAGCCCCCCTGCTCCAGGGTGGGTATCCCTCTGCACCCAGGGCCACCAGTGACCTCTACAGGAGCTGGGCCACCAGATCCCTGTGTAGTGATACAGCCAGGGAAGTGACCCATCATAATATGCCCACCTTCCTGCAGAGGAGCACAAGGCATTCTGTTGTCACCCTCTATTTTATCCACATGGGATGGGAGCAAATGAAATAGTGGGTGTCTGAGTCTGGTGACTCTGCAGCCCAGGTCTGTGCCAGTCCCAGCCTTAGCTCCCAATCTCCACTAATCATACTGTGATGGATGGATCTGAAGAAGAAAAGGTGCCATGAAAGGTGGGTGCTCAATCCAAATGTGAGAGGCAGCTCCTGCTGCCCACAGCAAAAGCAAGCGAAAACCAGTGAAACCAAGCAAGGTTTCATGGCCTGCTAGTGTGGGCAGCTGCTCCAGCTGCAATAAGCTGCAATAAATTTTAAGTTTTCTCCTTCTTGAGTCAAAAATGTGAATTAAAGAAAAAAAAAAAAAAGACACAAGAATAGAAGAAAAGACACAAGAGGAAAAGAAACGACACAGGAATAAGAGTGGGAGATGCTGAGCCTTGGCACAAGGTAACTGTACTGACAAGAGTGACATGAACCCTCACCTTTATTCCACTATTAATGGAATAGATTACTAGAGACTGCAGATGTGGAAAGGCTTGTCTTGATTCCAGAAGGCACCTAATCCAAATCCTGTGTGGATTTATACTTCCCACAGTGACACTGCCTTCAACAGGGCTAATGGAGATGTAAGTCAAAGGGAACTACCCTCCTCTCTGGTGCAAATATGCTCTTTCCTGCTGTTTAACTTTTCAGCATTACCTCTTAGATGCTCTGGGAATTTCCAAAATCCATTCTTCATTCAGCAAACATCCATTCTCCACTTGTGCTTTTACATCACTACGATATACTAGAAACTATCTGAAGAATAGACATCATTAATTAAATTGCCCTTACACATAGACCAAAAGAATAATCAATGGCATATGTTTTTTTCTTTCAGTTTAGTCCTCAAATAGTTTAATCTGGGAAAAAAATCTAAATATTTAAAGTATTTAATATAAAATATTTAAACTGTACGTTATGCATTTAGATTCCTAAGACTAAACTAGCCAGGCAGTTAGAAGGTGTGATGCCTTTTGAGTCTGAACTATCTTCATCCTTTAAAAATTGTACATGGAGATACTTAAATAAACCACGGCCATAATGTACGGTTTTCTAGAAATCATCTCAGCAGGTGAGTCTTGATCTTTTATTCCTATGGATACTTTTTCAAGCTTGGCTTTCATTGTTTAAGGAAGGTACAAAACAGACCCAAATCTTAGATGTGTAAATCCCAATTTTCAAAGCACTGGGGGAAAAGAACAATCAAGAAGACAAGCATCCAACGGGAGAAAATTTTCTTCAAGTGTCAAACCTAGCATTTCCTTTACATACACACTCATCTTATTCAGGGCAAACTCATCTCCAACAGAGCACTGATGATTCTAGTAACCTGCCATACTTCAGGGACTAGAGGGGTTTTTATGTGTTTGTTAACTCACTGGTAATCTCTTCATCATCTATGTGATGATAATCCAGCCTCTCCTCTCTAGGATTTCCAGTGGCTAGTTGCAGCTCTCCACACAGCAACAACACTCCTCAAAGCTGCTATGTCCTGTTATGTTTTTCTCTTCTCGGTTTCAAGCCATGTGTTGCCTGGCATGGCCAGCCCACAGATGAAATAACATTGCATTTATCCAAATCCCTCCTTCCCAACTGGTTTGCCAACCACGGGGTGGTTTTACACTTGCTATCCCTCCTGGGTACTGGTGCTTTCTGTGCTTCCTTGCTTTGATCTGTTCAAGTCACTCCTGCTACAAACACATTTCAGTGAGAAGCAGCAAGTGCCGGACAAGTGTGTGGGGAGGCAGCAGAGGATTTGGTACCTGGCATTTGAAAACAAGGAGCTTTGAGAGGAAGAACATAATGGGAATGACCCCATGCTTCCCTCCTGCCCCAGGCTTTCTTCTTGCATTCAGCTGCCCACTTTGAAGGCTTCCTGGCACAGCAGCCATCACCTGGTGCTTCCCAATTTCTTCTCCCATGGGATGCTGAGGATTTTAAGGATCTGAAAGGCTCTGGGTGGATGCGCTCAGAGGAAGGATTCCCACCTGGGCAGCTCTCCACTCCCTAGGGCCAGGGCTTGCACATAACACCAACCACCCCATACTCCTTTGCATGAAGGATACCCCAGGGCCTGCTCAAAACAAAAGGTGCAGAAAGAGCGCTTGGCCCCAGAGAGGAAAATGCAGGCTGGGCATGTAAAAATTAGAGAAGTACAGAAAAAAAAATTAAAGAACACAGCCTGCATTTCCTCAGCAACTCCTTGTCAGAATTCAGGGAAATTCTGGAAGCAGATTTTCCAAGAGCTGTCACTGCAGTGAACCTGAACCACAAATAACTCCACAGCTGTTGCACTGGAGATACAAGGATTTGAGAAATCAAGAGAGAAGCAGTTCCTCTAGCTTCAGTATCATGGAGCATCACAGAAGCATTCTTCTCCCACCTAGGCTGTTCCTGCAGGTTTTCTCTTGGGAAAGGATAGCCTAAGAAGTCACCTGCCAACCTCCAATCTCCAATCCATTAGTTGTTTGTTTGTTTTAAGAATGTATTCAGTCCCCTAAATTTTGCTTTTTAGACCCTTTTCTGCCATAACACTGTGGTCTAGAAATGCCTTCCCCTTTTTTAAGTTAAAAACCAGTTCATCCTAGATATCCAAAAGAAAAAAATAAATAAAAGCCTTATAAGACTTAATGACAATGTAAGGAAATAACAATACTAAGTGCATCTACACCAACATTTCAACTGGGCCCTTTAGAGGCACACCTCCCAGTCGCTCCTACTTGTTCTGTGCTCACACTGCGGTGGTCTCAGAGTGCATGAACAGGCATTCACCCACTGAGCATGACCTAGCCCAAAGCAGTCACCCTCCTAAATGTCCTCCAAATGGCTGTCAGGTCCTTGGCATCAACTGATGTACTCTCTAAATCAGCCCCCACCAGGCCACACAGAACTACCATCTCCTGGGCTCTCACATGGTAGCTTGCTCCCTGCTGTCATTCACTGAGAGTCATTGTATGGTCTGCATCTCTGCGCCCATGACTGAACAGTGCAAGCTTCATTACGCATCCCTTTACATGAAGGATAAAAGCACAGGCCTGATTTACCATATGACCCTTCATTATGCCCATTAAAGTATTAAGAAAATTAACTGAAGGGGTTAATACACATCTGTAACAGGCTATCCTGGTTATGACATTTACCTTCTCTGCCACAAGCAAGTTATCCGGTCTCTTCTCTAGAGTAAAGATAAATGTCAGCAGAGATCAACAATCATGTATTATAAATATACAATGCATAATTTTTTTCTCCTGCTGTTTTGAAGCACTGAAACTGCTTTAGATGACAGGCATGAAATATTTAGAAACCATCGGATTAGGATGTTCTGAATCCTCCTAAACTTTTAATAACTTGCAAATCGTGCTGTCACCCACAGGACAGCATCAGGAAGGTGTTTGTGCCAAGAAGCAGCAGCCAAAACCAGCTCCACTTCCACTGCACCAAGCAGATACCTCTTCCCACAAAGCAGTCATGGCAGCTGCTCGGTATCGCTTTGCTATACACAGACAGTGGAGTATTAAACACACAAGAAACTGTGCAAAAAAATTATCTGAATTCAGTAAAATCTTAGAGCTCTTGGTTTAAACAATGTTAACTTCTCACCGTCCGGAGAAGCACACGCAGCCCACACAGGCAGGATCTGCTTTACAGTAGGCACACATGTGCTAGATAGCTGTTGTTTACTAGGTCATGTTGATTTTGCTTTCAGCTATGTTTTCTTAGGCACCCACGTCTCCTCATGTAGGAGTGCCTTAGAAATTACAAAATATTACTCCCACTCAACACGCACTCGTGTATGTATACATTGGGTCTGTGTGTACACAGCTATAGAGATGCCCACCATAAACAAACATTTGCATCCATAAGCTTTCAGAAAAACAAAGGTATTTTCCCATCTCTTTACAGGGAAGGACTGTGCTCAAAGCGAGGAAAAGCTACATCCTCACCCTCATCCCAACAGCACTCTGGGAGCCCAACTCCTCTGTGCCTCACTTCTGAAGGGATGATGCTCAGCACAGCACTACCAGTCGGCTGTCTCCTGGGGCAGATGAAGGAGCAAAAGGGGGTTCTGCCCCACTGCAAGCTTTTCCCTTGCAATGCAACTTGCTTGCAACTCAGCATTTCCCCACAGAGGGGCCTCCAAATGCATGGATAATTTCACTCTTTTCCTTCTCTGCCTCTGAAGCATCCCTTCTGCTAGCTGTGGAAAAGCCCGGTTTCTTGGAAAGCAGCAGCTCTTTCTTAAGATAGGAATTCCTGTTAAGGAAGCTGATCCCGATCAAGCCCTTCCCTTGTGTCCCAACCTCCACCCCAGTTTAGGAAATTCACCTTCCTGGAAATGCCTCGGCTATAAATGCAGCCCCAAGAACAGCTTGTGACATTTTTCCCTTTACTACCTAAACTTTCCGCTTGTGGAAATCATCCCAACGAAAGCCACTGCAGAATATAAGACGGGCAAAACGGCACTTTGCCGGAGAAGTAGCGTAGACGGCAGCAGGCAATCCACATACAGACCATTGGCAGCCGCCTCAGCATGAATCTACCTCACATGGGGATTTGCAAGACCATAATATAACCTTATCCTATGGATTCATCCCCTTCCCCACCACGTGGTACCCTTCTGCTTCGGCTCTCCCCCCACTGTTGCCCCAGGTTTGTTTCATTTTGTAAGCAATGGCTTACAGAAGCCGCTCGGCGGAAGTTATTAACGCCTCTTTGGTATGGGGAAAATCTCATTAACGTCAGCAAAAGGAGGAAGAATTCTGAAAAGCTCCCAGCTAATTTGCTTTCTTTTAATTTTCTTGCAATTACAGTAAGCAGTGCAGCGCTCTCCCAATAAATGAATCTTCAGCATTGTGGCAGCAGCCTTCTCCCCAAATCAATTCTTGCTCAAACTTTAACCCTTCGCTACATTGCCAGAGAGGAGAAATGACTGTGCAGTGCACCTTCCCAGAACAAGTGGATTTCAGACATTTCCAGTAATTTATCCACATGGTGGAAACCCCCTGTTTTGACTGTGTTTGGCTTGCTTTTCCCCCCTCCCCCTTTTTTAACTCTGCTTTGCAGCCATCACAGCAGTATGGAGCTGGTGCTTCCCACACCCTTTACTTGGTCTAAATTCAGTTTCTCTTACAGTAAACACAGCTCCTGAAGACTGCAATCCAGTTCTTTTCTGAAAAGAGGCTCAGTGTAGCATATCCCACACACTGGCGGATTTTTAAAACTCGCTCTGTGATCTATTTTCCCTTACTGCTTTGGAAAGTTGGAGAGCAACAATTCTATTTCAAACTGCAGCTTATTATTTTTACTCCACTGTAGAAAAAAAAAAATCAAATTAAAAATATATATACAAAAAGAAGAATGTTAAAAATGTTTAAGCACAGTAGTAAGGGGACAGGGCTTTGGTTTGTTTTGTTAAGAAAAAGCAGCAGTAAAAATTGGCCTCTATATACGGTAGAATTGGATTGATTTTTTAATCACTTAAAATGTCACACCAAAGCCCAACACCAAAAATTCATAGTATCAATTTTTCTATTAGAATGGAACAAAGATTGACTCCTCATTTGTTAAAAAATTTTGAGAGTTGGAATTGTGGAGGGGAAACCATGTTCTGATTAGCTCTAAATAAGATCACTTCTCCATATCAAAACAAGTCTGGGAAGTCCAAACACCATCATTATTCGATGGCTCTTGCAGCCAGTACTTTTTTTTTGTTTAAAGTTTTCAGATCTGTATTTGTCTAAGGATAGTGGCTTTCTGTTTTAATTATGTTTCTACTTGTCAAGGCTCCAATGCAGATCTTTACCGTATTGACCCTAACATCAGAAGTCGTAACCCAAAGCAAAGAAGAATCTACGCTCTATTTCCCTTCTCCCTGCATTTGACCAATGCTCTTCACCCATTCCCATGGCAGCACACAGGGGAAGCAAGGACAACAGGAATCCCTGGGAGGGAGCAGAACTCCTGCTTGGACATTTGGAAGTCACTGCCCAGCTCCCACCAAATACTGTGAAAGGTCCAGCCCTCCCAACGCTGCTGATGCTGGAGTGAAGGACCAGATCAAAGTGGCATGAGAGGTTTCCTGCCTTCATGCTTAACAGAGGTCTCTCCACAAAAAACAATCACCTGCCTGTCCTGGGGACTTCACAAAGCAAGAGGAAAAAGTGTGTTCTGGCACATCATACAGTACACTGATTGTTTTGCACAGCTCTTACCAGCACACCAGCACATGAAAAAAAATCCCCATATTGATGAAAAGTTACATTACACATGAAAACTATATGGTTAATGAACTAGCATTTGACTAGATCCTTTTCTGAACACATTTCAGCCACGGGAAGCTTCTTGCTCTGATTTGCAAGTTACAGAAAAACCCACTGCTGCCAACATTTGAAAATAATGAAGTAGGATCTTTGTTGTCTGTGGAAAGAAAAGAAGCCAACAAAGATACATTTTTAGCTTCTTTTAAAGGATATTTGTTGATCACAATTTTCTTGCATGGATAAAACCATGTCTGCACTATGAAGAAGGATGTCCAGCAGTGCATACATACTTGTACCGAGTCATGTGCTGGAAGATGATTCCTGCATCATTTATAGCTGTTCTATGTACTTCATAATGTATGCATGGATGAGCTATACCAAATGCAGGATACTGAAACTGCCTTATTTTTCCAGGCCAGTCACAATCACCTAATTAAAGGATGTCCATAAAAAATCCTCACTCAAACGAGGGGCAGCAAGAAGGCTCATTTTCTTGTTCATTCAGAAACGCGCCCTCCCCATTTACAAGTGAAATCCAGGGGTGATGGGGATTTTCAGCACTTAGAAATCAAGAAATCTGCAGTGGGTCAGGAAAAGCAAACTCAAGAGGATTTCACTGGAAAGTCATACAACAAATCCCAGGGTTGGCACCCCAACAGAAACTGCTGTCAGGAACCAAATGCCAGTTCCAAGTTTTCCTCTTGGCTACAGAGATATGAAGCCATTAGAAACACAGGTCTTCCTTTCCACTCATCAGTACTCCGTCCTCAGAGCTGACCACATTTTAAAATGAACACTTGTTTAGTCATGGAAACATAGGACATCGAGGAAACACATTCCCTGCAAGTGCAGCCACTGGGGAAGGGTCTCTCCTTGCCACTCCTTCCTTCTCAGGACCCAGAGCTCTTCTGTTGACAGGAGCATTAGAAAACCCATTCTGTCTCATGGCCAGGAACTTCTGCTCTCACTCAGAACACTAAGCTCGCTGTGCTTCCAGCAAAGTGGTGTTCAAAACAAGCGTTGGCATGTGCACTTATGCGAGATGACTGAATGGCCCTGCAGGTTGATAAAAGGTTCTGGAGTCTTTTACATCCAACTGAAGTCATCAGTTTGCACCCGACCCATATGAGTGGTGTCTGAAACTGGCTGCAGCTGGAAGGCTGCTGGTGCTCTGTTCTAATAGAGAGTGGTATCGCTATGAATCCTGGAAGACAAATATGCACACTGTTTGGGGTACTTTGCACAGAGAGGCAAAGGCTCAGAAAGGGATGAATTTTAAACTCCTTTATGTGCACATCGTGCTGCCAAAGCAGCCCATAGTGGAAGCTGGTAAGCTCTTCAAGTAGATACACTCTTTACAGCTAAATTTTAATTGAAAACATCCTCCATGTTACCATTTCCTACAGTCCCGCAAACCTTCTACCACAGCCTTGTGAACTGGGGCTTATGGATGAAGTTGATGTCTCCAAGAGAACACGATGGAAGAGTTCATTCCTCCCAGACAACGCAATAAAATCCTGCCCATGTTAAAACTGAAGATCATCCCTGAAGAGCTAATTAAATAAAGCCCCCAACAAACAAAACCAATACTATATCTATCTGTAATCTGCCCTTGCTTCCATCTCCCAAGGCCATGACCAATTCTCCCAGACAAGCTTCTCACAACAGCTCAACGCTAGTAAACTCATCCGCCACATAAGATGAAACACGGATACGTAAATTCCCTATCCCATTTGTTTGCATATGAATGCTCAGCCTGAATGAAGCAAAACCACATCACTGCTGTTACAGCTCCCTCTGAAACTCACTTCTGAGAGCAAAGGTCTCCAACCACAGCAGGAGTGCCCACAAGATGTGGGAAACCCGACTGTAAAGTCGTACTGAAATAAAGCATGGCTTGGATGAAGCCTCATTTTACTGGTACCTTCAAGCCTCCTACTGGCACCCAAACTTGTCTGATTTTAGCCAATTTTTACAGCCTCATGCTGACCACCTTAAAAAATCCTATTAACCTGATGAAAAGTGCTCCCTAGGCCTTATTTTCTAAACAGTACCAAGCTACTCATCAGCCCTTGCCAAAATGACAGAGAAATAAAGAGTGATCATCCCTGTGTGAGTTACAGGCTTTGCTCCTGCCTCGCTGAGCCTGCAAACCCTGCTGGCTTGCTCCCGTTCACACAGACCTGCACATGCTCAATAACACCATTGATTTTGTTTGTGCAGGAAGAGAGAATTCAATTTTAAAAAGCCACATTGATTCCCACCCATTAAAAACAGAGCAAACTGCAGTATTTGCTAAATTGATAGAAAAAGATGGAGGCCAGGGTGGAAATAATGTCATTACCCCAATCTCTTTCTGAAGGACAGAGAATTGCAAAACCAGACAACAATAAAACAGTAACCATTTGACTTTACGTTATTTGTTGTAGTTTCTAAATTACAAAAATAGCAATGTAACAGCAAGGGATTGCCCAGCCACCGAAACAAGGGATGCACAACGGAAAGCATCCCAGAGCATATAACTGTGTTTAGTTGCATTTGGAGCATGAAGACACACACGCAGGCAGCAAGAGAGGGCACAGACACAGAAACAGAGAGAGAAGGCCTACCAGTATCTGCGAGGGCCTGTGTGCTTTTCAGTTCTTTGTTTTAGCACATTAAACAAACAGAGCCATCACATAGGTCACCGAGGACCCTCCTTCTGCAAGTGTGGCCCCAGCTGCGCTGCACACAAAAAACTATTATTATTCTCTAATGGCTGTACCTTTTGGACAATGATTCAGTGTTTTGGCTTCTTTTTTTCCTCCCTTCTCTTTTTGTGCAGTGCCACTTAGTCCTTCGCTTGGTTTTATGTTTTATCTGCACACTCCTGAAATCTTCATGTGGTGACTAAAAATTCATGAGGAAGCCATGAATAGGAGCCCCCACTCCTCCCCCCTCACACTTTCTCTAACTGCATCCAGCAGATAAGTAGGTACTGGGCATATATTCATGCTGCTGAAGCAGCAAGGGGGTGAGAGAAGCTGTGGGTGTGGAGGGAGATGGTGCTGCAGCCCTGGGGGTGCTTCTTCTTCCCACATCTGGGAGCGCGATGAGCAAATGTATTGGGATACATTTGGACACCCCATGCTCGACATGGTGGCTGTGCGCATGCGTTGCAGAGCAGTCACTCATCTCTTCAACTTCAGCTCAATGATGTGAACAGGCAAGTGCTTGCAAGCATTAGTGGGGCTTTCATAATTGGTCCCAGCTGGTTAGTTTTAACATGCCTTGTTGTTGAGCAACTACCTACTAACGCTGTCAGACATCTCCTGGTTGCATAAGGAGGGTTAGTATCACTATCAATTACAGGCTGCCACCAGCCTGTGTCACGCTCTGCAGATAAGAAAGCCTTTAAGCTCCTGGTCAGTCAAGGCCTCATTGGAAAATCTTGTGCCAGCTTCAAGGAAAGCAAGCTCAGACTCTATCCACAGCAGCCTCCTGCCCTCTCTACCATGCAGTGTTCCTGCAGTGCTCTCCCCTCTGGCTGCCACAGGGTCTGCTGCCAAGGTCAACTACTTGTCTGTCCTCCAGCCAGCATGTGGAAACCCTGGCTCACCAGAGAGTTGCATGTGTGTGCACATGGGTATATACAATAAGAGTATAGCAGATGTTTCAAAGCATCATGAAGAAAGGCACCCATGTGCCGAGCCACTAATGAAAAGCATGATGACAGCAAATACTATGATGGTGTGGCAGAGCTCCAAGCACAACCTGAAAGCTAAGCAAGGCAACTAGTTGAAGGGAAAACGTGCAACAGTTTGGATCTCTCAGAAGGCAAAAAGCACAGGAGAAATATAACGGAAGTGAATATTTAGCAAGGTAATTAAACATACCAATGGCTCTGAAAACTTTAGTCAAAGTTCGCAACATTCCCAGCCCTCACTCACAGATGTGTGATATAGAAAGCTGGGCATTCTGCAGGAAACCCTTCAGAAGCAGCATCCCCTTCTTTCTGCCCTGTCATTGGGCTGCTGTCACAGCTCCCTTACAAAAGTAATGACTATAGTTGCACTGTGCACATAGGATTGTTACATGACTTAAATGCCATTTTGTGGGCAGTAATCAGATCCTGTAGTCGAAGGCAAAGGTAAAAGCTGTGAGTTTAGGAGTTAGAACTTCAGGGTTGCTCAAAACCACTGCAAATGAGTCTCTTCAAATCCACACTGCAGAGTGGCTAATGTGGCTGAATTGGCTGTCTACAGCTACTCTAGCCTTTTTCCATCCTCATCTTTCGTCTGAACCAACCTCTCATGCTCTGAGTTTGCTCCTACTTCTTCTCTAACTTCTACTTTGGCTGCCCTGCAGAACCCAAGAAGAGTATCAAGGTGCTAGGCAAATGCCCTGACAACTTAAAGGTGGGACATAAACTGCTGCACTTTAGCCACCAGGGAGAAGCAGCAGACAATTCTTCACCTCTCTGATAAGGAGGCAGCAGGCTTGGGCTCGTTTTAGGTTTAGGAGGACACTCCCCACCAGAGTGGTGGGGCTGCCAAAAATGTTTTCATATTAAGCTGTTAAATGCTGCAGATTGATCCTTCTCCTATGATGTGGGCTATCTCCCCGTGCATGCCCAATGCCTCCCATAACCACACAGGAACAGAAAATACACTGCAACACTGCATACCCACTATTACCACTCCTCATTCTAGTGTAGGAGTTCAACACACGCTTTAATGTTACCCATGCCTCTGGAAGCCAAGAAGGCCATTCACACAAGCTTAAGCTTAGTTTCTTTTGCCAGATCATAGGTACTGATGCTGGAAGGTAATTTTCTAAACCCAACATAAACGTTTAAAGTTTATTCCTACAGGATTTATGTCGACATAAATATACAGATTAAAAACAAGCAAGACTTTGGGAGCTTTTTATTACCTTCTAAAGTAGCCAGGTACATGGATATTTTATGTCTTTTTTGTATCTGCTTTCTTCCAGCTGCACAGTTCAGAGGCTTCATACAGATCAGAGGAAAGGTTCAGACTAACACTGACAATTTCATTAAAAAAAAAAAGGAAAATGAGAGGATTGTGTTTTCTTATGTTCTCTGATCTTTTATTGCTATTTTCAAAATGAAGAACAGACCCTATCAAAGTGCTAAGGGCTGAAAACATAACTCTAAATGATACAGGAAACCTAACTTTATGCCAATCCATTTTTATCATCTCTTAGTGGCCATAACAAAGCTGAGAACAAGAACTAAACAACAGAGAAAAAAGAATAATTTCAACTTTTTTTTTTTTTCTGAAGTAACATCAGTGACAATAACAAGAATCCATTCAAAAGACAGAACGTTATCTTCCAACCCAATTAACATGCCTTTTACTTGCTCATTATGTATCTCACACATCAAGCTGTATTTTGACCTCACTTACAAAGGAATACGTTTGGAGCCACCACATCTCTGTACACATATTGCCATTGCTAAGTAAAATCCAGCCTGTGCTACCTTTCCTTTCCCTGGTCCCTTAAGCACCTGATAGGTTACCAAATGAGCTTCCAGAAAAGCATTTCCAGAAACAGCACCACAGCTATCTTCTGCTTTTGCTTATGCTCATGCAACCCTCCAGAACCCAGTCCACTAGTTTAAGTAGCTAACAACAGCAGGAGATGTATTTTTGGAACTATGGGGATGAGATTGCTTAGGTAAGCTCTTGAGTTTTGATACAGGCCCTTGCCATGCCTTCCTTTTTCTTGCTGAAATCAACTGGCAGTATTTCATCATTAGTAACCAGCAAATTCAGCTAGCCTCAGCTGAACCTGCTTACCTTTTAGATTTCATCTGTCCCTCTTACTGTTGTTGTGAGCACAGAAGAAATACTCTGTCTTCCTCTTGGATGGTTATTTTCTGTTTGCAGTCTCCCACTGGTAAGTAAAATGCTTGTGGACAACATAAACTGAAACCTTTTCTTTAAGCCACCAGATATTTTTTCCACCCCAGCATCCTGGACGTTCTTTTGACTACACAGTTCAGGATGGAAGCAACTAGTTGAAGCACTAATCCTTACCATGGCAGAGCCGAAAAAGGCCATCAGCTTTCCTTCTGTACACCAGCTGTCTCATTAACATGCGTGGTAGCACTCATGGTCATGTATACCATTATACTCTCTATTATCCTTTTGTTTAAGGGCCTCTGCCACAAAAATCTTTGTGTGTTAGGTGCTGTCAACACAGCCCTCCTTCGGAAAACACGGCATCCAAGGATAACAGCATACTGTAAACAGCAACAGACACCTACAGCTAAACTGGAGAGAATGGGGAGAAAACACAGTGCTGCTCAGCAATATTACAAGTGATCTAATCATGTGATCTGCAGTTAAAACACAACTCATTACAGCAGTGCTCCGCCTGTCATCACGTTAACTGAAACCTCACTAACTTTTCTGTGTCTCCCTCTACATGAACACCATCCTGCTGGGACAGACAATTCTTCTCTAAAAGCTTCAGATAGTGAACTTCCTGGGCTTAAGAGCTGCACAAGTAACCAGAGTGACGTGGAAACTATCCCTAGCATCCCACAAGGGTAGAAGTTCAGTGCTTTTGGCACTTTTTATGTTTCATCAGGCTTGAGAACTTCTGCTTCAAACCAGCTAGAATGGCAGCAGTTGACAGAAAGAAAATAACAACAAAATGTTAACCCATCTCTTTGAGCCATAGGGGTTTTGTGTTAGAGTTACTTCAGCTAAATTCAGGCCAAATCCCACACATCCACCCTGCCTCTGTTCCTAAGCAGGAGACTTCAGAGGCGAACAGTAAGCTTGGTATTGGGCAAAAGTCTGCTACTCCCTGGTCAATCCAAACCAGCAGATGCAGGGACAGAGTGAACAGAACCTGAACATGAACCCAAGCACCAATCCCATGCAGTCACAGCAATAGGAAGGCAAAACCTCTCAGATATGAAATAATTTACATCTGTGCAAGTAAAACAATGGCTGTGATTACTTCTGCCTTCGATAAGTAGAAAATAGAGGTCAAGCTGTCATGCAGGGACTCTCGGATTATTTTCAGGTTCAAGCCCACCATGGGAGAACCGTGATGCCCTGTTAGGAAGTCAGCTTTCTCTAGTTTTCAAGTCTTCAGATAGCAAGAAGGCTGAAATCTCATCTCCTTTCCTCCCACATCTTCCCTTACTTGGGGAACAGCAACTTCCAGGTAGCTATCCCATGTAAGAGGATTTTTCCCCTGCCCTTTTCCTCTTTCACTTCCTAGAGCTACTTCCCTTTGATTTATTCCTCTTAGAACTGAACATTTTTCATGGTATATATATTGACGCCTCTTCTGCCTTTCCCTCACCCCACCTTGCAAAGCAGCACAGAAGAACCATTGTATGACCTAGACTAAAAGGTAAAGGACTTTTCCTTGACCTTCCTCCTGAAACAGGTAACAGCTGTGGCTCTAACTCAGCTTAAGTCAGGCCACAAGATTAGTGTTTTTCAAGTAAGATAACCACTCTCAACTGCTTGAGAGTTGCTCCTTTTACCCAGCATGACCTCGAGAAGCAGGCAGCTACTGAGCACCCACCTAAGAATTAGGTGCCTTTATATTAGCTTAGGTTAATTTGAAGCTACTAGTGCAGCAAGTGGCTCAAGAAGATAGAAACTTCGAGGGCTGAAATCACCATTCAGGGGTCTGAAGCTGGGAAATATAGAACCCCATACTAATTATAGCATCTTTAGGTAATTTCTCTCTTCTGGTACTGACTCATTCATTTATAAACCAATGTTAGTCACTTTTCTGACCTCATTGCCAATAAGCAGCACAGCAGACACACTTTCCAGTCAGGTGTTCTTCAAGAGGACTATGGCTTTTCAGTCCCACTGTGCTGGGGTCTAAAACTGGTGAACCTAATGCATAGATGTACACCGTAAGCTTCCTCCATGTTACACTTAGATCTCTTGCCTGCAGTGAGCAAACATATAGGGGGAGGCAAAAACCTGAAAGTATTTAAATACATGGTGCTTGAGCAAAGCATGCATGAAATCCTGTGCGTACTGTGTTGCTAATGCTGCTTTTTCATATTCAGAAGTGCGGATGATGAATCTTGCTACTTGTAATTCTTATTTTCACACTCGGAGCACTGATCTCACACCAACAGCGCCTCACCTTGTTCTGCTTCTCAGCAGTCACCACTGCCCTTACCCAGCTATAGCCCTGACCCAAACCTGCATTGAAATAAGCAGAGAACAACATGGAAAATCATACTTCAGTGTGTAACTGCAGTACACTCTCCTTCACTGGCTGCCTGTTGCTGGAGTAACGTCTGTGGGTCACCACACCACTGTTCCTATGAGTGGCTGCTGCTGTTCTGTCATCAGAGCTGAAAAGAGAGCACCCTTTCCCCACTCCATTTCCTTTACACTTGCTGAGGAAGCGACTTGAGTGGGAGGAGAGAAAGGAGAGCAAACACAAAACCACAGAAGCAAGCAACCAGGAGCAGAGACTGAACTTTATCTCTTTCATATATATATGCAAACAGTCAACTCTGATTATAGCCACCCCTTGTTCTAGCCTCATTAACTGTACCCTCACTCATAAGGATTGCTGCAGAAACAACTGCTTGCCACCACACTAAGCTTGGTTATTTCCTAGCCCCTGGTCTGAGCACAAGTATCTTTACCAAAAAGGCAGTATGTCTTTTATGTACTACAGAGATGGAATCTGAAGCGCTACAGCCAATAGCTGCAATAAGAGAGTTTTGACTTCTCTTAGGTAAATAGCTCTTTTAAAATAAAACAAGCTAGCCATTTGTAGCTGTTTCAGACCTGCCCTGGTACAGTAAATATGAGAGTGACCTTGATTTTTCACATCATTTCACCAGGCTGCAGCCACAGTATGAGATTTATTGTGCTTATAAAGCTTGAGAGAAGAAAAATAGACAGCAGGAAATCCTGTGACAAGCCTGTTTTGGTGATCATGTGAGAAACACAGTGGCAGGAGCAGGAAAAAACACGCAAAAAAAACCCTAAACCCAAGATCACCTGTGGCCAACCTGCAAGTAAGGAGACTGGGGCTTGCGAGCCTCTCGGTGATCTCCCCTCACAGCATTACTGAAACAACCCTAGCTGCAAGCACGTAGAGAAGATGGCAGCTGTACAAAAGAGCAAGTAAAACACAGGGAAAAAATAAGCGATATTTCTTTAGCTGTTCATCTGCTCCCCATGCTCATCTTCTCATCCTGCCACTTACACTGCTCACGCTGACAATCCTTTCTAGATCTAAAGGGAGACTGTAATTTCAGGTGGGGAAGAGAAACTAGTGGACATTAGGAACTCCTAAGAAATAAACACTCTTTTTCATGCAAGTATCTCTAACAGTGATGAACAAGGGGAAAGTACTGCAGGAGTGACAAGGTGTGTGTAACAGGCAGCCCAAAGCCCAGATTTCAGGGTGTTCTTAGGGTCCCTGGTTGTTCCAACAATTAACAGTGAGTGTGGCAGCCAAAAATCTTTTCTATTTCAGTTTTTTTTGTTGTTAATCTGTGCTTATTGGGACTTTGCCAACCCTGTGGTGTTTCACCTCTTTGGACTATGGCAGAGGTCTTGCAACTTTGAGCTGACCGGTTAGGACCAGAGTCCCTCAGTCATGAAGTGGCACCAGCTGATGGAAAACCAGTGCTCCTAACCTTCGTACCTGCCTCTGGCTGCCTTTCATGTATTTGTCTCTGATCTACGACACTCCAATGGATTGAGCCCTGCCTGTGGACACACAGAGGTTCATTTCTCTCCAACCACCAAGACTGAGATCTGCAGAAGGAATTACTGTCAGTGCCCCCTCTTTGCCATACAGGAGCTGTCTTCAGAGAGGGGAGAGGGGACAAAAGGAACTGGGCACAGTACTCAGCTAAGATGTGATTTTCCATCACTCATGCACAGTAAGCCAAAAGGAAGAAGTGCAAGACTTCTGCCCCTCCTTTGGCTATCGATGACCTCTCTTTGCTGGGAAAAGGCTCCCTGTCGAGTTCCTTGCAAACAGCCCTTTGTTACAAATATTCTTGGGCCTGGAGGCACGTAACTGGGCATATTTTATACACTTGGTTAATAAATAAACAAAGACCTCCTGTGACGGCCCTTCTGATTCCGCAGAGGGACGCAGGGCTCCTTTCGGAGTGAGGCCAGCATCACGTGCTGGAGCCAGGCAGGGAGATGCTCCAGCATTACAGGGGAAGGGGTAGGTTGCTAATTTTGACAAGAGAAAGAAAGAGCTGGTGTGTCTGCTCAGATTAAAAATGGGAAATGGTAAGAAGGTTTCAACAGAGAAAATACACAGCAAGACCTCAGCCTGAAGAGATTGTTTAAGACGAAATATAGGCTCTTCTGTTTTAAATTAGACCCCAGAAAGGGAGGTGGTTTGGAATATACAGTGTGCATCTTTTGCTGGATGCACCATGGGCATTATGCCAGTTTAGTATACCTGCTCCAAAGTGATTTATACACAAAAGCATTTGGCGAAGAACTATGTTTGCTAAAATTTTATTAAAACAAAAATCAACCTGGCCTGATTATCACAGAGATGGGACAAAGCTAAAAGCTTTCAGCTGAATATTGTCTACCAAACTCCAAGTGTCCTTGGGAAAGAAATGAACAACTGTTTAAAACAGTATAGCTTGTAGTCTGCTTTCCTCCACAAAGTCTTCTGCAATGTACTGTCTGTTTTGCAAGCCTGCAGCCCTACAAGGCATGATCACCACTAAGGGAAACCAAGTTTAGACTTCAGCAATGAACTTGGTAGTTTTGCTCCACTCCCCAGAAGAAACTCCTCCTCAAACCATCTAACTATCCTGCTCTTTCCCTTTGAGAGGCAGAGTCAGTAAAGCAGTGAATGTTGCAGGTAGGATTGAAACAGATCGGCAGAGCAATGAGGCTCCCACAGCTGCAAAAGCAGTCAAGTCTGAGATAGAGATGTTTTTGCAAGTCTAGAATGGCAGGAGACTTTGAAATGTAAGTGCACTAACACTTAGACAAAAATGTAAGAAATGCCAGTTCACTGAGTAAACTAATAAGCCTATCCCATCCCTGCTGCCAATACTTCTGCCTCATTTAAAGGGCAGTTTTGGCCAGAATAACACATACTCTGAGTCACACGATGGGGAAGAGGTTGTGACACTGCTCCGGAATCTACCTTGCTTTGTCAGCACAGTTTGAGGACTGATACCTGTTATGGTACAATGTCCACCTGTGGCAAGATGGATCC
>JBCJKH010052677.1:28723-38985 GCA_039877255.1 Loriculus beryllinus | reverse complement strand
TGCCAGGGATGGGGCAGCCACAGCTTCTCTGGGCACCCTGTGCCAGCGCCTCAGCACCCTCACAGGGAAGAATTTTGAGGGTGGTGAGATTTTTTTTCTGATTTATTTGAGATTTTCTTTCTGGTTTTTTTTCAGGTTGTTTCTTTATGCTGACAGTATCTCAGTGATGTTCTCCTGAACTTGTAAAAGCATTCAGCTTTGAATCTTCCTGTCTGCTTCTTGATCTGAGACACTTGCTGACAAATAGACTAAAGTGAGTCGAAATCCAGACAAGCCAAATGGAGACATTTAGCAGCTCCAGGCCAGGCAGTGAGTGTGAGGAAGGGTGAGTGAAGTCTGTGTGCTCAGGGTAATCCTGAGATAAGCAAAGGATGATGTTCCCTTTGTGCATTGCTGCCATCTGCTGCCTTTTATCAACAGGCTTGTGGAGTGGCTTTTTCCTTTATCTGCGGAAGAGCTCAGAAAATAGAACAAGCCCCACAAAACCCGTCTCTCCGCAGCAGTTTCCGACAGCTCAGTCTTACTTTTCAAACAGTAACTAAACACACCTCTCCCTATAATCACTGACCAAAACCCATGTTCTCATTGCACAGAAAAAAGTTTGCAACTCAGTCATTTGTTTATTTCCCATCATGCAAATTTGTGGCCATTGAAGAACTAGCTCTGACACCTGAACTGAAGATATGAAGCAAGGGGACAGAGAGGTTGTTCACTAGTGCTCATAGTACAGAGTATATACTGTACATTTGTTGTCTTCTTTGCTTGGATTAGCTAAATAAATCATCCTAATTAGGGAAGAAGCATGATTTCAGAGGTTTATATATAGGCCAAATGAGCCTTAACGATCGGCTGGTCCGATGGTAGTGGGTTAACAGAAATTATTACTGTTAGTTAAACTAACCTTTCTATATTCCACCCCACTGCTAACCTCGACTGGTCTTTTTAATGCCCTTTTAGAGAGCCACTTTTCCTAACAGGTTGGCATCTGTCTAGTTAAAGTGATCCTGTGTGTTCTCATATTAACTCCTTATGCTACGGCTGGCAGTTCTCACTACCCAGTTTCAGTTTTACAAGTGATAGCTCAGTACATGGTGTGTTTGCCTCTGAAACAAAAGTAAATAGTTGTTCTATGTATGGCGTAAGAAGCACTGAATTTCCAAATTCCTGGTTTTGATGTGGGGTTTTTTTTGGCAGAAGTATAAAGCTATGATTCTATCCATAATAGTTAACAAAGGCAACAACTTAAAAATAGAGATAATAAACCTGGCTGTGTGACCAAATTAAAATCCTAGTATTTGACCCTGGTTGTCTGATGGATACAATTTCCTGGTCATGTTAAAAGGTTCCTAAGTGACTGTTCACTGATGCTACCTGCAGCTAAGCCACTGCCAGGTATCCCAGCAACGCACTCCAGTGGCAGGGGAAGCAAGGCACCTCTTCCTGGCAGGTCTGGACCTGTCAAGCTGACTGCATGCCTCACTCAAGCGCATGGATAAATTCCACTAAAGTCAATGCATGACAGTGTTTTCTATAAGGGGATGATATGGCATAACACACCACAAAGGCTTGGGGTTTACCATCCTCTACCATTTGTTACAGGTAACGACTTCCCTCCCTACCCGCCCTTTTTATTAAGATTACTTGACAGCTTGTTTGTGAATTGTTACTTCATCATTATTTTGATTAATATTGATTCATTAAATCAATATTTTTTATTAAGTACAAATTTTCAGTTTCACTCTTTTGAATACCAAAGGGGTACTGATGACAGCCTTAGACAAAAGGGAAGAGGAAAAAAAGGTTATTACACCTGGGTAAGATTTTGATAGCCAGTATTACCTAACCCGCAGAGAATACAACAGAACCAAGGCAACAAAGACCTTTACTTTTAAGAAGCCTAGCAGAGTTGGAAAGGAAATACTACAGTATTAAATGCAAGCTACACCCTGGTAGGAGATGGGAAAAGGTGAAAGGTGCAGAGTGTAAAGAACTTGCAGAAGCACTGATCTCTAATAAGACTTACAAGTGTCCAGGGAAGATATTTTGTAAGAGAGGCCACCCCTGCATGATTGATTTAAAGATGGATTTCTTAAGACCATAGTCTAATTTCTCTGTCTTTGCAAGGGGGACTAGAATAAAAAAGCACATGACAATTGATTTAAAACAAAATATTACGGAAAATCAAAGTTTCTTGTCATTGAAAGCTGAACACTAATTTAAGCCTTAGTTTTGACATGAACAGAATCCAGAAAGTAAAGGTGGACCTGCAGAAATCCAGGCTGAGCAATTTATCCATTATGTCAAACATTTTTATAGGAATACCCTGAGTAACAAAAAAATTCCCTTTCCTTTATGCAATTCTCCCTGACACTGAGGGTAGTGAATGTTATACAGGACAGGCATTGGAGAGAGAGGAAACTGTAAGTTAAGTTCTACCACCTATTTGATGAAACAGGTGGTGGATTATGCTCACTGGGACAAGACATCAGTAGTCAGCCTCAGTGAAAATCAGAGCAGGGTACATAAATTCCATACACAAGAAGCAGCTAACAAATGTATTCTTGTCTAACAGAAAGAATTGTAAAATTGTATCTTTCTCAATGGAGTCATGGTGACAAATTATCTACTCTATCATCTAGTGCCATGTATCCTCTGGCTTTGTATCTCTGCTATGGCAGGAGGATTGAAATGAAAGTGGAGGGTTTATATTTTTGCCCTACAGAAGAGTTTCTAGTATCTGCCCCAAAGGCCATGCTGTAGATTACTTTGTAACATTTATGTTATTTTGATCTAGATTGTAAAGTAGATAGATTAGGATCAAACCCTCACAGCTGCTCTATGTAACTTCTAAGAGAAACAAAAACACAATAAAAAATGCTAGCCCTTCCTTCACCTGGCTGTTTTTCTGAAAGCCTCAGGATTCAGTTCTGCCCCTCTGGCCAAGTTCCACTCATGTTGATGGTGGTGAGGAATTTACCAGTTAGAAACAAAATTCCTCCTAGCTCATACTCAGTAAGGAGAGTTAAGTTACTTCACCTCATTTACTCTTATCACACTAGATCTTTGGAGCAGCAAGTAAGGAAGACAGACCAAGGGTAAGCATCCTTAGTGATGCTCAGGTGTATCAGGTGAGTGGTCCATTGGCTGGGGTCACAGTCTAAGCAAGACCGAGCAAACTAAGAAGGGGATATTGTACCTGGTATTGTGAGACTTCGAAGTGCAGCCCAATCAAAAGTCAAAAACATACAAAAATCCATTTCTTCACAGTGATCTATTTGATTATTGCCCTGAGAATGGCCTACAAAACACCAGTGCAGACAGGATGACCCAGTGGAAGCCAAAAGGAGTCACACATATATTGTTTGATGAAAAGAAGGCATGCAATGAAATAGGAATCCTAAGCAATGCAGCGGATAACAAAATCAAAGTGCCTACTCCATTGACAGCGAAGAACTAAGCATGTGGTTGAACTATTAGGACCTATAAAAAATAGAAATGAACATGTTTAATGGCAAACCATATGTTAAGCCCATTCCTCCAAAGGAACTTGGAATTCATCTGTGGTGCTGGATAACAAGAAGACAACACAGGAAAACATTTGCAGAAAAGATGGGCCTGCTTAGAGAAAAGAGGGGATGGATAGATGGAGTTATGAGACAGGGTAAAATCATAGCACAGCAGAAGTCAGTTTGGGACCCTACTTACACTTACTTATAGTAAGAGAGGAGGTGAGTTTTAAGAGTAATGAAAGGCAATCAAGATACTGAAACAAACCACGTTTTACTTCAGACACTGGTAAGTTGCGCGAATTCTTGCCATGATATATCAGGGGTACAATGGTGATGTGGCATTTATGTGGTTAATGTTCTTGCGGAGAGGATCATTTCTTGTACAACAACAAAAAGCTAAGGTGGTTTAGAATCAATAACTGTCTTGATTAGAGGTTCTTGTACACTTCTATAGAAGGTGGTCACTTGATTATTTGCCTTGGTTATGAGTTATCATGCCAGATAATGTTCTCTGTAGACCTCTGAGAGAAAGTTTGCTTCTTTCTCAAAGTCTTTGATTCCTTAGACACGTTTTAATTTTTCTGGTGATTTTTAGTTTGAGACTGTCATCTGCACATTGCTCTCAGAAGTCAGGATGATTCAGGGACCACTGTGTAAAATTAGAGGCAAGTCCCAACTCAGCAGGAAAAACTGTCAGTAAAATGGGACCTGGCTGTCTTCACAGCAGCCGAGTGTCAGGGAGGGAGGAAAATGGAATAGAAACACAAAAAGGAAAATTCTTCACAGTCAGTAGTCTGAAACATATCCAGTGTCTCAAAATGTCTGTGTTCTTGCAATAGCAGTGCAAGATCATAGAATCATAGAATAGTTAGGGTTGGAGAGATCACAATTCTGAAATGCTGGGAAAGGTAATTCTTTCCAACTGAGATACACTTCACAAACTACACCTCACCACATACATAATGCATTAAGGAGGATACTGGGGCTGTTTCCTATAGCAAGCTTTGTCAGTACTAGAAAGTTGAAGTATTCTAACCAGCATCAATCTAAAATTGATGTTGAAGAACAGCCATGAGCCCGTGCTATGAACATGTAAGATGGTTTGTGTCTGTTACTGAACTAAATTACATGAATACAAGCAAAGCAATCTTAGTGGCTCTACGTTAAGTGTTTTCACCAGTTTCTATATGAACTTTAAACTTAGCAGGTAAACAGCAGAGATAGGAAAATGTTACCATTGCATTTGATAATCTAAAAGCTATATCCAGGTACAATATGTTCTCACAGGCAAGAATCCAACACTCTTAATAAAATGGAATACTACTTTTGAGGAAAGAAGACAACTATAAAAACATGGTATTTGTACTGAAACCTTCCTAAATGCCGAAGTTTGAACCTAAACTCAGAAAGAACTCCAATTTCTTGTTCCAGTTTTAATGTAACTGATCTTGAAAAAGGTTTGCAATTCAAGGGGAGAAAGTCTAGAAGGAAACCCATCAGAATGAGAATATCAGCTTGCATTTGGATAACAGCCTACATTTTACTATAAATGCAAACTGAATCCAAATGTGGCCCCCTTAGGTCATTCCTGACTGTTGTAGCAACATAAACATTACTTGTGTTTGAATATATGCAGTAATGTGTGTGTGTATATGTGCTTGCCCAATGCTATTCGATGCCTTATTAAAGTACAGTCTCAAGGATCACATAACTTTACTTCATCTCTCTCAGAGGACCTTCAACTGAAGTTAAAATTCCTCATTAGCCTTGACTGGCACCTTAGGATAAAAACTAAAGAAATGAAGCTGTTAGTTTGATAACATACTGGTTATTAATTTCCCCTGGTACAAAAAATGTGAGTGTCTTTCCAAACTTTGAATCCTTCATTCCCAATGCACTGCAGTATGTGAAAAAAAACAAACCCAACCTGCTTTCATATTCCACAGTGCATTTGTGAAGTGTACGAAGTACCTGCTATTTAGGTTTCTAGTATACCAGATGTCTTAGTTTGGATGTCCACATTAAACCTTGGCTGCAGGGGAGAGGAGAGAGAAAGGGAAATAAGTAGTAATTCAGTTTGCTTTGCCTTAAACCCATGCCTCAAATCACTGAGACCCACTTTTGCAGAGACACTTGGGCATACAAAAGTTAGGAGGCACTCCACATCTCTTTGCCAAGGACTGAATTATCCTAATTTTCTTCTGTCTCTAAAGCCTGGCCTTTTCTAACACTGTCGTCTTGAGGAAGGTTCCTGAGAAAAGGGCAAGTGTGTTAAGCCTTTGCAGGAAAACATCCGTTACAGAGTCTAGACAACCAGTGGAAATTAAACACTGCATAGCCTCAATTCAGCTCATGCACAATATTTTCAGTATCAAAAGAAATAACTGTGCTTACAGTACTGCCAATACTGAACTATTTTGCTAGATCAGGGCTTCAGCTTACACTGTTACTGAATGAGATTTGACAAAGCAGCATTTTGCTGTAAACCATTTAACTGCTTGCATATAGTCATAAACTGGCTGGATAGTAACAAGTTGTAACCTTAATAAAACATGTAATATAAATTAAATATGTGGCAAAGAGGGGTCCATTATTTTAACTTTTTTTTTTTTTTCAGTTGAAGGCCAGCTAAATGCTCAAGATTATTTGAAACACTAATTTAGAACCATGATGTGCTAAGCACTTCTCAAGGGCAGCCCTAGATTTTTATTAGTTGGAACAGAGGTATTTTGGAACATGATTGTATTGGCATCCATGGCTATCATTTGTATTTTTGCATTTTAATCTATTCTCACCATGACAAACTCTTACTTCCTGATCAGGCCTACCAAAAGCAATTCAACACAGATGTTCTAAATGACAAATGTAATTGATATACCAGCTTATATAGGGCATAATATTACTATTGTATTAAGATTTCAGCATCTATGGGTTCCTGAATAAGATGATGTGTTATCATAAATTAGGAAATTGCAATATCATGGGAGAATGCATCCGATTAGAAAGATGAAGTATAGAGACAAGCAAAAGACTTACTGGGTAGGCAATTTAAACTGAAATAAAAATTTCTGAATGGCCTGTCAGGACAAAATAAATGGCAAGATAACTTTCTGGATTGAAATGGATAGAAATCAATTTTCAGCTGACTTTTCCTAAAGTTGTCTGAACAGGAGCAAATCAGCTTTAGTCTCTGAATAGATGATTTTCAAGTAAGCTAATAACCATGAACATTACCAGTCTTTCAGTATTTTGGTCATGATCCATTTCTTTTAGAGGCGGGAAAAGTATGCTGTTCTGATCAATAATCTTAATAAATTGTAACAATTAACGTACTTAGCATACTAAATTATGCTGGACCTTTTAACCAGAAAGAGAGAAGTTAGAAAAAACAGTTTTCCCCATGTCAGGAAATGCTTAAAAGACATTATTTATGCTCAAATTTCTAATTCATAAATGTCAATTTATAGACTTTCCCTTAGGTGAAAAAACAAAGACTCCTGCCCAACTACATCATGTCCCTGTCTCCTCATGCCTTCAGTCTCTGAAATATCCTGCCATTTACAACTGCATTTATAGACACATGGCAAAAACAGAACAGCAAAGCAGTTGTTCTGCTGCTACATAAGGTTTCTGATAATTCTGGAGTATTATGGATTTACTGAAACTCCTGGGAACCAGTGGAAGTAGTATATACTAGTGAGAAATTCAGTTATACTCAAGACACCACTTGGTCTTCAGCAGACACTTGCAAGTTTGTAATAAATCAGAGAGCTTTCTGCCATGGTACAGAGAACAAAATATCCCTGCTCATGGCAGGGGGGTTGGAAGTAGATGATCTTAAGGTCCTTCCCTTAACTATTCTATGATTCTATTTTATGATTCTAAAGTGAATGAATGCCCTAGTGTCACATTTAGCTGTTTTATTTTGACCAGGAAGCTCAGCCATCAGTGAGAAATTTGCATCACTAAACTCTGTGTTTACTACCACTTCTTGGAAACACTTGTAATGTTTTTCAAAGCTGTATGAGTCCAGTGATGTTCAGGAAAACATCATCTAAAAATAAACCATGTGTTTCTCTGAGGAAATAGGAGGTAAAGCAAAAAGAGATGTATTTGGGATCTTATAACCAACCCTATTGCCGGATTAGGTCACTTGGAAGGGTTGCTTGCTGGCCCCAGACTCCTGTATTTTCTTTAGGTAGATTAAGGCTGCATGGAAATCAAGGAAGTTTTATTACTCAGTGCTTTGAATTAGTATCTTGAACAAAATTCCTTTCTGAGCTATACTGTTGTTGGCTAAATCAGTAATATTGATCAAATATTTTTTCTCAAAGAGAAACTGTATTTCTTGAGGAGAAAGCTTTGACTAACATAAATTACTTTTTCCTTCCTACACAATGGAAGAAGACACACCTCTCATTCTTTATACTGGCAGATGTGAAGATGATGTGAAGACACTCATGTTGTCTTGAAAACATTGTTTATAGTACATGCTGAAATGTCAAGTGAGGTCATTTGCTGCTTTTAGTGAATGCCTATACCCTCATCACTAACGTTATGGGGTGAAGCACACTATATTTGAAGCACACCATACATATTTTTGCACCTTTTTTCAGTCTGTCAAAACTTAAAGTAACCACATGTAAGCAACCAGAAAAGTTCCTTGTAGCAACATTAACTCACTTAACATGTCAAAGATTTTGATTGCAAGACAAGTGTCTAAAAGCAGAGCTAAACACACATTTAGAGGATAATGAGAGAGAAGTCAGCATTAAAATTACCAGAGCCAGTCAGAAGAGCAGTGGTTCACAACAAACAAATTAACACGAGCTACATAAAGAAGTCCTCTTGAGGTCTTATAAAAACACTGTCCTATTACATTCAAAGTGGGTCTCCACTGTATATGGGGTCCTCTGGAACAGACAGCAAGGCTCCAGACTGTATTAAAGGTGTTGTAGAAGATGACCTCTATCTCCTACTTTAGTCCTGAACCTCAGTTCATGCTGCAGAGTATCTAACAAGTGAGCTAAAATAATACTGAACTTGAGGCTCATGGAGATGTGGCTGGAGGAAGGCCAAAGATGAAGCCAGGAGTAATGAGTGTGGGACCAATCTCCCTTTCAAAGGGTGAAAACAGAGATTACTTCCATGGCATATTCAATTGCTGGAACCTGATGCGGCAATGGCACAAAAGCACTGAGAAGTAGCTGAGAGTGGCTCAATTTGGCAACTTTTAGGAAGAAATAAATTCCACAGCCAAACAGATTTTGAGGAATTAGCAAGAGAAATAGGTTCCAACTGTGATATAGTCAAAAAAGATGTTGTTAGATTAAGAGCTTGCTTGAAAAGCCTGGGTAAAATATTACTGATGTACAACATGTGCAAATGAACTGTCGCAGAAAGAAATCCTTAACCAAACATATTTACAGCATCATCAAGGTACTTGATGAAAAAAAGAGGTAGCAAATAATGTCAGGGATCATTCCAAATTCTGTGTGCATCCCCTGCATTGCATTTTCACTGGCTTTATAAATGACATGCTCTGATTTTTTTCCTGCCTCTCTTTCTGCTCAGTAGATGCATGTAGCCAGAAGAACTCTGCAGGAGGAAAAAAAAAAACCAAACCTGATTTCCCGACAAATGAGGAAAGGTAAAAAAAGGAAAGGAAAGCTTGAAGAACAAGACCAGTGCCAAGAGATCTGGCTGTTGTTACTGGCTGGACACTACTTTCCTGTGAGAAAGACAGTGCTTCAGTGCTCCTACCTGTGTCCTACTAAGCTTTCTCTGACCCAAGTTGAACTTGCTGGGTCTCAAGCACAACAGGCTGATGGACCTTCAGAAAGAACAAGTTGGATGAAGCCGTGACTCTTCGCTTCCTGTTTTATCTGGCTTCAGAATAGAAAAATTCTGGCACTTTATGGGTATTGGAATTAAAGCGCAGCATTGTTCTGAAGAAATTCATCCGTTAATCATGGTGTCATCAGGATACCAGTATTACTCTGTAATAAAAATTTCTTTTGGTTCCAACTTAGTATTATAAATGAAGAGGCCCCAATAGTCTAAATTTTGAAATTATTCCAAATCTTAGAAAATAATTCAATTTTCTGTTCTGGCATCCTGCTTGGTTGGAGAACAAGAAATATCTATATGTTTGCTTTGTACAACCCAAAGAAGCCTGCTAGATCATAGACATCAAGCTGAATTGAGCCTCTGGAATATTTCAAGCAAGTCTCTCTGAAATGAATAGGAGCGCTATATTTGCTCTCTTTAGGATTATTTAACCTTCCACTCAGATGAGACAGTGAGCTACTGCAAACACAGCAATTTAAAGACAATCTAAAATCAGGCTGCCGAAGATTTTCCAGAGCTATTCCACCCTTTCCTTTTTTCCTCATTGCCTCAGTGCAATTGCACAGCAAACTTCTGGGGCTGAAAAGGTAACATCTGAAGTGTTACTTGCCACTGTATCACTTTCCTTGATTAGCTGTGATAAGGCAAGGGAGAAAGTGGGAAACTGCCTTTTGGATAGATTCTTTCCTTGATGTGTTTCGGCTCTAATATCATCAAGAAAAAAAGAAAAAGAAAAGAAAGGAAAAGAAAGGAAAAGAAAGGAAAAGAAAAGAAAGGAAAAGAAAGGAAAAGAAAGGAAAAGAAAGGAAAAGAAAGGAAAAGAAAGGAAAGGAAAAGAAAGGAAAAGAAAGGAAAAGAAAGGAAAAGAAAGGAAAAGAAAGGAAAAGAAAGGAAAAGAAAGGA
>JBCJKH010052677.1:0-24305 GCA_039877255.1 Loriculus beryllinus | reverse complement strand
GGGTTGGAAAGGACCTTAAGATCATCCAGTTCCAACCACCTGCCATGGACAGGGACACCTCACACTAAACCATGTCACCCAAGGCTCTGTCTGACCTGGCCTTGAATACCACGATAGTCAATAGGTAAGTAGACAAATTCCTACTAAATACAACTGTCAGATCAACATCTGTTTTGGACAGCAAGTCTTTACACTGTACCTTACATTTGGAGGTAAGAATGCCTTTTTCTGCACAATGGCTATTCTTCTAGAAAATTCCTTGTCTTCAAATCATATTGAACCTGTGAAATTTGTATTCAGCTGCTAGCTTTCCAATGAAGTTTCACAGACTGATTTTATTAATCACCCAGAGTATCAAATATTAGAATATCAATTACTACAGTACTGTAAAGCAAAAGCTAGTGAACTTTTTATTACTAAGCGATATAGGCTGCAACAGCTGAGGGTTACACTGAGAGATGTGATATAAAGGATATAGTGGAATAGGTATTGGTACGTACAATCATGTGCTCTTCGTTTGATCACCCAAGTGGAAATTTCATTAGGAATTTTAATCACTTATTTACAGAGCCACTGGGCTTCTCCAGCTCCAGACCCACGGAGCTCAGCAGACCAAGAAAAGAAGGTTGATGTGACTTAATTGAGAGCAACACAATTTCCACTGGGGAGAAAAAAATCCAGGCATCAACCATTAGCCCCAGTTCCAGAGGTGGATGCTAGAGAACTCTTTTTGTAGGAGAGAACTCCTCCATGGAGTTGCACCACAGTGCAGCAGAGCCTGCTCTACCTACTGGGACAGTAACTCCCTGTGCAGAGGTGGGTGCGCTCCTCAGACCCACAGCTGATGCTTTCACTGTATTCCTGTTCCTCTACAGAGGTGCGGCGCCTGCTGCACCAGGCACAATACCTTTGCCTTCTGCAGGACAGTCTGTGCCACAAAAACATTGCTATCTGTCTTCCAAAGGGTTATCCACTGTCCCCAAAATTAGCTGCAAAAGGAAAACTGCTGCCTTCCTAGCCTTCACATCAGTCTTTAGACACTCATTGCAATAGTTTTGGCCACAACATCAACACCATAAATTTCCAAGAGTCAAATGTGGTAAACAAAAATATGCAAAAATCATCTTCCTCGTGATATGACCAAGTTTCTTGTGAAATTTGCTCCATTTCTTTTAGTTTTACCTAAGGCTAATGGATTACAAAATTCTCTCCTTCAAACAAAACCAGCATTCTGACCAGAACATAGCTCAAAGTACAGTCAGACATAGTACCTTCTCTCTAGGCAAAGTTATCCTATCACTAGAAGTTTGTTTTGCTGTCTAAACAGAATTCTGGAGGTATGAGGTGCTTAGCGTAAGGAATAATAATTGCAAATATGCAACATCATTACCTCTGCCAAAAAAGCTTTGCTGCTCCTTCAGCAAGCGCTCCCTAGGGAAAAGTGTTAGAAGACTCTGAATATACAAATACCTGTACTCTGCAGAGATTAAATAAAATCATTTTAATGAATTCCCAATGGGGAGTCTTCCCAAAACCCAAATTGTATGGAAGCTAAGGAGGAAAAAAAAATAAATGTTTAATTCCAGATACTTCACTTTTTTTTCTTCCACCCCAGAAAACACAAAGTGTTTTTTCACAATGATACAGGTTCTGTCTTTTAGGACTGAAACACTGGGTGAGGGAAAACCAAGTCTTACTTGGCCTCAGAAGGAAGTGCTGCTAACAGTGTCACATAAAATCATTTTCTCTGTTGTCCTCAAAATACAGATCCATAATTTAAGAAGTCATTCCCTGCCAATTTAACCAGTGGCAGGTTACACATCTAAAGGAGGTATATGCTTTAAGAACATGCTGCAATACGTGTGTGTCGCTCCCTGTCATTGTTCTAGCCCTGTGAATACTCTAAAGGCCATAGCTGATGTAAATTGGAACACATTAAATCTCTGCCTTAAGGAGCTTGCAGGCAAGTGTCTTGCCTGTTATTTGTACTGTTGTCTGTCAGAGGGGGTGCTGGTTTTGTTGAGACATGTGGGTGCCTTTTCAATGTAACTAATAGCTAACAGTAATTGATGTTAATAAAGCAATATTGGTTTACACTTAGTGAAGGTGTGGGCCTAATTATCAGCAAACATAAAAATAAGATGTAATAGGTTTCCATTTCATGTGCTAGCTGGAATAAGACAGCTATAGTACAGTGAAACATTCCCTTGGGAAAAAACCCACCAACCCAATTTTCAGAGAAGACAAAGAGCAGGGATAAAATAAACCATTTTGCAAACAATTCTATGGTAATGAAAATTTCTGTAGCCACAATGAATGGCACCACAGACTCCAAATAGTTTCCAATACTTTCTGCTGTTGAAGAGTTCTCCATGTAAGCAGGACTAGACAACAAGTTGGACCTAATTTGTGTTCCTGTAATTGGTTCCAGAAGAGAAAGCTAGGCAGATAAAGATCTGAGTCATGACCTTCTAATAAGCAAGTAAAAGAGAAATCCAGGCTAAATCAAACAGACCAGAACTTACTCAGTTTGTAGCAATGACATGTAATAAAACTTTCATAGAAGAAAAGAAGAAAGGAAGAATAAATATCAAAGTTCAGGAGCTTAGCATCTCAGTGATTATCTCAGACTACACTTAATTGCAGCCCATGCTCCAAAAACACAAGATAAAGATTGGATATGAAAGTTTTAGTTTTGGATAGCTGAAAAGGCTGCAAAACAAAAAGTCAAAACGTTACAAGCAGTAATCCACCCAAGCATTTAAGCACCTACCCTTCGCCACCCTTTTACTGCATCTTCTACAGATGGGTATCCACCATGGGTATCCACAGATACCCACGTTGTCTACAGATAGGCATCTTCAGTACGATGAAAAATGAACGTTCAGGGGAAAATTCAGGGAACACTTATCATACGTTTCCAAAGCAAGTACAGCAACTGTTGCCCTTGAAGGATTTCTCTCTGCTTTACCATATTCTGTTTCAGGTTTTGCTGCTGCAGAGAGGGGTCATCTATCTGATTTTTATATGTTAAAACAGAGCCCTTCTGAAAGCTTTTTGACTGAGTGACAAGTTTCCTTTCCTGCTACAGTCTGACCTACGCCATGTTTCTGTCTATAATCTTGGTCACACCAGATCCAAGAGAGCCACTAGATTTTTTTAACAGTCTGCTTCATCAGACTTTCATACTCTTGCTGGGGCTCCTCTCAACACAATGCAATAGCAATTACAGTGGTGGTTTGCAAGACCATCACAGGAAAAGAGCACCTATCACCATGGCTATGGGAAGGGTCAAGGGGGAGACACTATGAAAACATAGCAATGGGGAAGAGGCAGACAGTTTCCTTCTGCATATATACTGGGAACTTAAACAACCAAATACTTGTGCCTTTCTGCAGTGAGCATGAAAATCACATGCAGTATGAGCATGTTTCATCTTGAACTCACCAGAACAGGACCATGGGGAAAAAATTGCACATTCTCACACCCATCATTTAACCAGAACAGATTCTCCACAGAATGTACACAGGCACCCAAGGAAGCTGTCACAGGTTTGATGAAAAGCTGAGCAGGGAAGCATCTGGTGAAGTCAGTTATGGAGACACTTCCAACGAAAAATTACACTGACCTAACGGCCAATGGAGATAAGTACCCACAGACCTTTAGAGAAAAATCTCAGAGAGCCCTCCCAGTCCAGGAGAACCCAGCTTCCTCCAATAATCAGTCCTTTGGGGAAGTAAAAAAAGGTAGTAAAAAGGTAGAGAATTTAACTTCCACTTACTACAGGAGAGACTGTGGCTTTGTCTGGCCCAGGTTTCCCTTAGGCAGAAGGGATGTGCTGTGTTCCCACAGCAAGAACAGCCCTCTTGAGAAAGGAGAGCAGGCCGGGGGAAACTAACTCACATGGATTACTACTTATTGATCCTGCTCCTTGCACGCAGGAGCAGCTGTAAAACACGCTGAGGGCAAGCTCTCAGACACAGTTCCACATCTAGCAGCTTGCTTCTGACAATGTGCTACCCCTAAGTGCTCACCAAGGTGACTCAACATACTTCTTCGGTGTTGGAGTGCTGAAGGAAGCTGAAGGCGGGTTTGGATGGGAGAAGTGACGGCTCTCCGCAGCTTCCAGCCACCCCTCCCCAGGGGCGGGAAGCAGCAGTGCGCGGGATCTTAAAATTTGCATACCCGCGTTCCCAGGATGCAGCGCGGCCGCTCAGCAGAAAGGGACGGCTTTTTTCCCGACGTTTTGTTGCTATCGTGACTTTCATCGCGCTGTCGCTATTTGAAGAGAAAACACATTGACGGCATGAACACCACGGCACCGTTTTCCGACTAGCCCTAACTGCGGAGAAATCAACTCAAGGGCGGTATAAATTGCCTCTTGGGAAACACCAGCGTTTGGCTGGTCCGAATGTAGTGGGTTATCTCAATTGATTGTTCACAGTCAGTTACAGATTGATCTCCTCGTTCTCTCTTTCCCCCCTTCCCACTACTGCACTTGACTAGTCTTTTGCACCACTCTGCAGAGGGGCTTTTTACAAGGGGCTGCAGTGACAGTACAACAGCGAACGGCTCTAACCTGACTGAGGGGAGACCGAGACTAGACATGGGGAAGCTGTCCCCTGTGAGGGTGCTGAGGAGCTGGCACAGGGTACCCAGAGAAGCTGTGGCTGCCCCATCCCTGGCAGTGTGCAAGGCCGGGTTAGACGGGCCTTGGAGCAACCTGCTCCAGTGAGAGGTGTCCCTGCCTATGGCAGGAGGTTGGAACTGGATGAGCTTTAAGGTCTCTTCAAAGCTAAACCATTCCAGGATACTATGCATTATTTCTCCACCATTACCAATGTTTCAGTTTTACTTAGCACAAGGGAAAACACCCCAAAAAATAAATCCCCGTTACCTCAATATCCTTCCCACCAAACTCTTGGTGGTTCAGTTTGCCTGCAAGCCTCCAAAGCACAAACAGATCCTGCTAAATCCAGCTAGCTCCGTGACATGCAAAAGCACAGCAGGGTGCTCCTTACAGAAGACCCCTTGAGACAGACTTTCCTACATAAAGAGTAACTGCACCTCACAGCGGTCAGTGTGGATGGGGACCGGGGTGACACAGGATTCTCAGCCATGTGCTTCTGGCAGCCACTGCTCTGCAGCTGTACTGCAGACTCCACAAATAGTTAAATCCTGCATTAGAGAGACTAACCAATAGAAAATAAAGGCTAGCAGGAAGGAAGAATCAGAAACTGGGGGGGTTTAAAGCTCCAGGGGAAACCCAAGAGCATATCAGGTTTGTGTTTTAGGAGAAACTGTGAGGCTGGGGAAGGGGAGGGTTCATGAGCAATCCAAAGTCCTGGCTCAGGGAACATGGCCACCTCAGGAGAGGCAATTCAGGGCAGTTTGGAGAAACCCGTTATGAAAACAGAGGTCACAGCTCCTGCTTCAAGAGAAATTCCTTGATGGACCATGTCCGGCACCTACTTTCCAGAGGGAGTTTGATGCCGAAGGTCACAACAGACTGCCAGCACATTCCCAGGACCTCAAGAAATCTGTCTAAGCCTGGAAGAGAGGTGAGTGCTGGGCCATTTACTCAACATTTCCTGGTGGCTGGAGCTTGATTTCTCCTGACTCACCACTGTTTGTTTTGGATCTTGTCTCAGGTGCTTAATTTTCCCAAACCAGCAGGATCTTCCCGCTGTAGGTGCATCCCAGATACCAGACTTCAGGCTTTATACTCCAGTTACCTATTGTTAGGTGCTGAGTCTCTGACTTAATAAATCATGACCTGTGATGAGGGAAATGTCATTGACACCACCATGCTGGATATATCTTTCCTATTACGATAGGTAAAGATTGGCTTCAAGTTAATGAAAGAGAAGAAAGAAAACTTGACCTGGGAGAAAGGAGGCATCATAGACACTAAAGAACCACATGAAAACCGCTCCTTTCCGGTGGGAAACAAACAAGTCCAGCAGAATGTTTGAGTGCATTTGGATGGAGTCCCTGAAGTCAAAGTTGCTGAAGCAACTAAATTTAGCTGTTAATTTTTGCCTGTTAGAGGAGCACCTCTCTGAGTCAGGCAATGCTTTTTAAATCTTTTATCACCATTACAAAGGTGTGGTCTAAATTGGTTATTGATTTCGTTTTGCCATTAATGAAAATGAGGAAGGTTTCAAACAAAATCGATTTTGTGCCATTTTTACTCCTTCCCCTCTCCAAATAGTAATGCATCTACAGTTCCCACTATAACATCTTCATACTATTCTATTTATTCTATGATTGAGCTGATTAATTTCTCAGCCTAAATCTCTCTGATTTTCTTGCATTCCCAGTTATTGACCTGTATTTTCTAGTGGCATATACTGATGACTGATAGTTGTATTGCCTGGTACTACCTGTTATTTCCTTTTTCCTTCCCAATCAGTACATTTTCCATCAGAGTTAAGTCTTTCAAACTACAGCATGTCACAGCCAAAAGGTTGGCTTGCTCTTTATACATCCACAGCTCAACAGGATCCTTCAGGCTGCTGAGTTCAGGCACTGTATGTCTGACGAAGGTTGGCCATTCCTACAGTTGTCAGCAAAACAGGCTGCACTGTTAGGACAAAAAACTGCAAGACCAACCACACCCTGAATTGCTCCTACCACTAAAGCTGTGGCCACATCACTGTGATCAAAGACCTTCTGATCCTTACCTGCTCTTTTGGACAGTATGAGGAAATGCTGCCCTTATACCCAACTGCTGTACCACTACAGAAACCAGCATGCTTCCAAGATCTCCTTAATACTTGTAGTGCATCTTGAAGTGAAAGAAGGAAAAACAAAGCCCGCTGTGACCTTTTCCTTTTTTTATTTAAAATGTGGGTTTTCTATTTAAAGGTTGGCTGGTTTGTTCAAATTGAACATTCAGGGTGATCTCTCAGCAAAACAAGAGTCAGGCAGATTATTAGTAAGGTCACTTATACTTGAATGGACTAGGTAGAATACCAATAAACACCTCTCTGGATTTACATCTGCTCTATTACTGATCTTCCAGGCTCCTTGAACAAAGCTCAACCCACCTATCACTACACCCTCGGTGAAGATCTGCTGGTTGGGGAAGAGCTATGGCTTTATTCAGCTACTGGAGTTTTCCTGTCCTTTAGTTATTGTATCCTCTTGAGATTGTAAGAGATCAGAAACAGCTCAAAGCACAAAAGAGGAGCCAAACCCCACATTAAAATACATGGCTAAAATCTACTTTCCAAAGACATTAGCAGAAGTAACACAATAAGTATTTCACATGGCAAGCGAATGCAAAAAACTGCCTTTTCTACTCAAAGCAGTACCACTTAAGAGACAAGTTCCCTTTCCTGAATGCATTCTGTGGGTTAGAAATCAGTATTAATGTAGCATCAGCACTTACGGAGCTTTGGTTGCATTGCATACATTAAATACAAGTTATTAAGCTGAGCACAGAAAGATGAAAACTAATGACCTGATAAGGAAAGCAATCAGAATAGGACAGTAAATGGTCCTTTCTAGGCTTGGTTTCCTCTGACTTTATGGATATTTCAGTTACCATTTGCCTTTTTTTTTTTGAGCCCAGCTTCTGCTGTATTTTCTTTTAGTCTGCTTCCACCATTCTGAGCAGCAATTTACCAGGCTGTATTGCAGATGAATTCTCCCCTGTTGCAAGACAAAGCATACTGAATTTCGGAAAGGCAAAGCAAAGCTGGGACAAAGCAAGGAGGAGAGCACTAAGCAAGAGCAGGCTGACAAACATCAGTTTTTACTATGAAGAAACAACTGGCTGTTCAAAACCTTCGCATATGGAAATCCATCACAGGATTTGGTTACCAATTATGGTAACAGTTTTCTTTACATGGATTATATCTAGCTTAATCTCCTTTACGTTTTTGTTAATCAAACCACATACATCTTGGGATTTGAACAAACAGTATTTCTGAAACTTCCACCTTCCTAACATAAGGATTAATGGCAATTCACAGAGCAAATCTCTTCCCCTCTATATGCAGAAATGAAATTGGAGAATGACCATGTCCTTCCAGATCCAAGCCCTTCCAGACCCATGATGTCTCACCTAGCCTCTGTAAAGCCATGAAAAATTGAGATTTCATGGTATGTACAGAGCTTGCTCAGGAATGATGCAGAAAGCAATGCTGCAAAGGGTCACGTAACAGCACAGTGGCTTCATGTAAAACCAGCTATCCATGATACACAAGTCTGACCAGTTTATGCTACTTTCTGAAAAGCCTTTAACCTCTATTATATATTCTTATTCACATCCTACTTTTCAGAAGCCTGTCTCCTCAACATATAGCCTCACATACAAGAGGACAGATTAGACTTTTCCACAAAGTTTAAGCCCTGCAGTGCCTTGCTTGCTTGCTACCTGCCAAACCTTGGGCCATACCCAGGCATCAGCATAATTAACAGTTCTGAAAGATAAAATCATTTTGAGTAGAAGTAATAACCTTGATTGCAAAGACACCTGTCCCTCTACTGTTAACAATCTTCCTGTACCAAAAAGCTACCATTTAATGCAGTATCAAAATCCCAGGTCAGTACATTCACCTTGAATGTCCCACAGACACAGTACAAACTCAGTCCTCATGGAGCACCAGCCATGTTAGAGCTGCTGCTTCTCCCAGTCCTTAAGCCTTCAGGGAAAGGAACTGGCCCTGAAGAAGTCTCAAGTCTGACCGCTTAAAGGCATACTACAGTTTACTGAAAGAGTTGTTCTCTAGAGGATGCATGTGTCAAGAGGTATTTGCACCAAGCCAGGCTCCTTGGAGCCTACCCAGGAACTGTTATTACTTCACAAATCGGTCCTGTGCTGAAGCACAAACTGGAGGCTTTCTTCCACCTGGAACTAAAAGTCAGGAATGATCCATATGCTCCTGCAGCCCTGGCTCAAAGCAGGTGAGAGGAGCTACCTCAATCAGTCACATTAATAGCACTTTTCAGGCTGAGTGCTTTTAACTCTCTACAGAGAGAACAGATCTAAGGATGTAGCCACCCCAGTGAGTTTCACAGACAGTTGATGCAGTGCTGACAGTGAACAGAGCAGGGAATAGGGTACCAGAGTGAAGAAAAGCAGTTTGCTTTTCAGTATGACTTTGTCCAAAGTTGAGAGGCAATAGGTTGGAAAGGACCTTAAGATCATCTGAAGTAGATGACCTTAAGGTCCATTTGAACCCTAACTGTTCTATGATTCTATGCTCTTGCTAGGAAGTGACCAAGATAAACACATCAGTTATGAGGTTTACCTGCCAATGCGTGTGGTACAGCCAAGGACCTGCAGGAAATGTGGACAGATCACACTAGTGTAAGGATGGATCAGATCCTGACCCCTTAATCACTAGTCTAAACCCATAACCTGCCTAGGATAATGCTGCCTGCCTTTGCAGCTCACAGTTGCCAAGAAGCTGAAGTTAGCAATACTACAGCTAGTGTATTCCTCTTCCTTACTCAGATCTGACTTGGACACTGCACTCCAGAACAGAATTCAGCCCTAAAGTAACTGTGTACCAGGCTGCCACCACCTGCAGAGGCAAGGAAGAAGGTGGCTGTAGTTCTGTGCAAGCACACCTTAGACACTGTCCTGGGCCTCCTGCCTTTTATTGCCACCAGGGCTTCCAGCATGCCCCAGAGGTTGTTTTCAACCCAGGGTACTGTCAGCTCCTGCTGGGAGGGAGCAGGCTACAGAAACAACGCAGCACTGGCAATGACAGTGTTAGGAAGTTAGCACCTGCAAGAGGAGAACTTATCGTCCCCGAAAGAATGGAGCTTTAGCTCTCACTGCAGTCTTCTCACCCTCCCTCCCACATGGTCTATATTTATCCATATCCTCCTGCTGGTTAGACAACATCTGTTTTGGAGTAAATCCCTATAAGCCTACAGCTACTAAGCAGGAGCAGTTTAGTTCCCTGCAGTATTAAGTGAGGTATTTGCTTCAGTATAGAAACTGAACAACCTTTAAGAACAGATTCAAGAAGTCTGTGCCTTGAAGTGTTAGCTGAAGAACTGAGCTGATCTCAACCGGCAGACAGGACAGAACTTGCTACATGGCTATGTCCACTTTCTAAAGCTCAAAAAGTCACTACTAATGTTAGCTGGTGCTCAGCTCAGTCTGAGCTTGGACCTGTTGCCTGCAAAGGACATTTATCACAGATCATAGCCTTCGAAGGCCCTACAGAAGAGCTGCAAACTGAAACTGCAAATGATGGGAAGATAATGCACTTGGTAAAGAGTCTTCTAGATGAAATGTTGCCTAAGCTTAACAGATAGCTGTATGTTTAAGGACAGTAGAGAAGACACTGACAATGCGAAGGCCTGAAATGAATGATTATACTGCTTTATCACAAAGCAGCAATTGAGATCTGATCCTGAATAGCTGCTTAGCACTTCCCAGCTTTCGCTGATAAACAACAGGACCTGAATAGCATTCAAGCACACCCTGACACTGTGGAGATCTGATACTGTCCCCTTCATTCCTAATCTGCTGGTGAGCTTTGTTCACTAGCTTCAGCTAAATTTCTGAGAAAGCCTTCATGCAGCCTCATAGACCTCTGCAAGGAGAGTGCAACAAGCATGCTTTACTGCATAGGCTAAAAGCGAGGAACAGTCCCCTGTCAAGGCATCAGTCCCTTTAACAAGGATGCAAACTGCAACAGGGAAGAAAAAGGATTACATACCCTCTTGCAGGTCCCTTTTGGTTCTTGCACTATACCTCAATAGCCACCTCCTGGACATGGATTTATTCTTGCTACATAGAAGGCTGCATCTCCCCTGAAGAAAAAAACTGGGTGGTGGTTTCAGATGTGCACACCATCCAGAAAGCTGAAAGCTAATGCGACAAGGAAATACTGAAGGAAGACTGATGATACTGGTCTTTTGCAAGACAGGAAGCAGTGCTGCTAGGAGAGAAGCACCACCTTTAAAACGAAACGTGCATCAAAACTGCCCCAGTGACACTTAAGTTGCACACACTACAGCATCACAGCTCTGAGAAGAGGCAGACAGTGCTCCTGCAGTACATAAACCTGCCACCACAACATGTCCTTTAAATTTATGGACCTACTGCTGGGACATTCAAGATCAAAATCCACTTTTAAACACACACGCTCCCAAGCAGAGTGCAGAATAGATGCAACCATCCTTTGTACCTGCAGTAACTACATAAAATTCATCAGAAGGTCTCAGTCTACTTCCTCAAAGAATCATTACCAAAATTTCCTCTCTACAAAAGGAAAGGAGACAGTAACACACAGATCTGATACCAGGATCCAAGCATTACCACCCACTAGGTGCTCCTTCTGCCACACACCAATTATTCCAAAACATATTTGGGAAAACTAAGATATAAATGGGTCAATATGGTCAATAAGACAGGTAAACCAGAAAAACTTGCTATTTTAGCATCGCCCTCTCTACAGAGCAGCACAGAGCAAAAGTAGACAGGTCTAAAGCACATTTAGTTTGTGAGTCACTGCATCTTATCTCAATAAGACTGAATAACTTCTCCATACTTTAAAAAAACCCCTTCATTCTTACCCTCAGTGATACAGTCACATGAATAGGTATACAGAATCATAGCAAAAGAGAAACTGGATCAAAACACTGCCTCCCAGTAACCACACCAACAAATAAGACAGAAATCTGGCAGAGGGATCTAGTTCTCTTTTTTTTGGTATTATCTTTTAACTTAAAAATCAGCTGCATTGGGGTCAAATAACCAAGCTCAAGATAGTCACAAAAAAATAAAGGATGTATTTTTCTCCAAAGATCAAAACTCTAACTAAGGGAAGACATTCATATCAGAGGAGTTCAGTGTCCAGAAAAAGACTCTTCTGCCATATAAAAAAAGATACTGTAATTACTTTACTGCTCAAGAATTTCCTTGCTTAATTCTTCTCTCAAGGTTTTGTCAGTAACTTGCTTTTAACTACAATGTACAAACAATTTTTCTTCACCACCCTGATCTTATCTAAAGTTCTTCTTTTGTTCTGGAGAGTTTTGTGGCATGCTCCTCTATAAATTTGCTCAGATGCTCTAAATCTCGGTCCCCGCCTTCAAATTTAATAGGGCTGTTCTTCTTGTCCTTCGGAGCGAAGTAGATAGTGGGGAACCCGTCCACTTTGTAGTGGTCATTTGTCACGTCGTTGGCAGTAGCATCCATCTTGGCTATGATCAGGTTTTTCTCATTCTTGTATTTTTTGCCTAGCTCGGTGTACACTGGTTCTAGTTTCTTGCAGTGGCCACACCACGGCGCATAGAACTCTATGAGAACATCATTCTTTGGATCCATGACTATGGTATCAAAAGTTTTACCCACTACCACTTTCACAGGCCCTTTGTTGTTTTTTGGCACTGGCTGGGACTTCACAATAGGCTTCAGTTTTCCTAGAAGGAAGCAAAACACATAATGTTAGAATACAGTAAAAGCGATCCTCACAGTCTCACCCAAAAAGGCAGAAGTACATCATCTCACCAGGAAATAGCACTTCACCAGTAAATGAACTTACCTCTGCATGATACATAGATGAGCTTGCTGGTGACCTTTCAGCACAATAACCTTGTGAATATAGGCAACAATTTGTTTCACAATTCCCTAGAACCTTTCTCCCTCTTTTTATGACTGTCCATCCACAAGGTATTAGGCAGTGATTTAGCATACTAGTCCCAAATATGTAGGATCACCTCACACTTCAAAACTGCAAGAAGACTTTGGGCTTGCTGGACATACTCAGGTTTAAAATACAGCTAGATGCCATAGCATAGCTCAAGCAACAAAGTAAATTAACTAAGATTTAAAACAAAAAGGCAAGAAGCCACAGAGCACTGTCCTGTTGCATATATGACTTTATTGTAGCAACTGCCTCAGGAGAGACTTTTGGAAGGGGACACAGAGCAAACCCTATTTTAGAAACTGTACCTTTTTTGAATGCCATCACAAATTGCCTGAGTACATCAGAGTCAAACTCTTCTGGCTCCATGGCGTATTTCTTGCCACCTTCATCCAGGATGGCCACATTGACATCCTCTCCACTCTCAAGCAGGCCTAAATCTTTTATTTCAGAAGAATAATCTTCCTCATCAGAAACAGCAAACACATATTCAGGGAAGTCTTTCGCCACTTCCAGGACTTTGCCTCTCCAGTACTGGGTAGCTGAAAAACCAGAATACAATGGGATTAGTAACTTCTGGTCACTTCCTGCTTGCTTCCTTCTTAATTGGAGGAACAGTGATCTCAGCAAACTTACCAACACGATAGTCAAAACTGAAGTCTACAGTGTAATACACAACCACCAGAGGATGTTTAGCGTATCTTTTAGCATCATTGGAAGGCTTGCGATGGCCAACTAGAGGCAAAGCATATTTTATCACATGCTCTTTAATCTCAGATTCATTTGTAGAGTCCTGATTAAGAAAAATTGGTGAAAAAGTTCAGAGAAATGGATTTAAGTGGTATTTGTTACACAGTACTGAAAACTAAATATTGATGCATGCATAAAGGAGAAACAGGGGCATGCTACTAACAATGCTGTCACTGTATTCTTCAAACCCTTTAGCGCTGAGATAATTTAGCATCCTACCCTTAAACTGAAAACTTTAATGGTAAATTACTATTTGAATACATAACCCCTGGCTTAGTTCCATAACACTTTCTCAAACAAAGCAACACAGCTTTAGGGGACAAATGGGTTGCTTCAAATATCTAGTGGAGTGCTTCCAACAAGACAACGCTAACTGCTCATCTATACAAAGAAAGAGAACCTTCAACCCATACGCATAAAGTTGTTAGCTTTGGATCAGGTACTCACTTTAAGATCCAAAATACGCATCTTGGGCTCGTGCTTTGACTGAAATTTTTCTGGCTGCATGACAACCACTGTTCCTGGAGATGCTTTCAATAGTTTTGCAATCTCGTTGCTAAAGGTGTGATGGAACTTGTAATCTTCTCTTAAACCGTTAGCTGAAAATTAAGGTTAGGAAGAAGGAATGTCATCAACAAGTGAAGTGTCAGCCTCTGACTGGAATCTTAAGACTGCAAAGAAACTCTCTTCCCATTCTCAGTGAGACCCAGAGTCTGGAGAACAGCTCTCATGCAGGGGTGAGAAGCATGCAAAAATACATACAATTCAAGTAGCACTATTTGAATGCTGTTCAACAACCCATCTACTGCATGAGTTATTCTACAAAAACCCTGACCAGCTTCCAGAACATACCCAGTGAAACAGCTATTTGCTTATCAGTCTCCTACCTCTTGGCTTCCCCCCAAATAGCAGAAAGTAGAGCTGGAAAGGAACTCACAAGGTCACCTAGCCCATCTATTTGCTTCTTGACAGCCTGGGAAGCAGTTCTGTATCTTGCTGGAGCAACCAAATCAGCTCCTAATCCAACTATAAATAACAGCAGCCCCACAAGCAAGCGTAGCCAGGGGGAAATTGCCCATTCTGCTCTGAAGGCTGTGGCAGAAACCAAGACTGACTGCGAATTGTTTGTTCATGTAACAGACAGGGACTGATTACAGGGACTAAACACTTCAAGTGCTTAGTCTCTTCTGTGTGCTAGCAGATATGGCCATTAACAGGACCATCAATGTGTCAGTCAAAAGGGTTTGTAAGAATAAACATTGCCATAGCTAAACTGATCCAGGGGTGGAAGATGATTCTTTCTCCAGTCCTCCTACCCCAAACAAGTTTGGCAAAGCCCAGCCTTTGGAACTGTCAGATACGAAACAGGCAATAGCAGATGACAAAGCTAGCAAGGCCTTATGTTGTGATTCATTCCTCAGCTAGGAATTTTCTCTCCTCTCTAGTCCATGTGTTTTTATGGACACAACACTAAGAGGAAGTATCTCCTGTGACTGGCTGATATTTCAGTTATAGTCTCAAAATCTGCCATGAGCCAGAATACAAGTGGAAGATCACCCTTCAATCTCCTTCCTCCTATTGCTCTCCAGCCTCCTCCTACTGAACTAAGAGCAAAAATAAAGGATGTCTCCAAGCCCAAAGTCCTGGCCTCAACCTCAACAAAACAGACATTTCATTCCTATTTTACCTGCTTCCTGATAGAGCTGATAGGCTTTGTCAGTCTCTCCACTAAAGACTCCAATGATGATGACATCGTCCCCATCCTTCAGAAATTCTTGTACCTGCTTGGCAGCCTGAATCTGTTTGGATGGAGGCCCAGCCTGCTCAATCATGTAGTCGACAATACCTGCAAGACAAACCCACCCCAGAAAGTTGCTTAGAACATTTACTGAACTGAAAGGTCCAGGCATTCCCTCCAAGACATTGCTTAACACCACATTTCCTGTGGACACCTTTCTTTCTGTACAGCCCTCCCACAAGAACTTAAAGACCAAAGTCTGAAACTTTAAAGCTGCAGTTCGGGATATTCTCTTTCAGGCTGGTTTCAGAAGAGGTGACCAAACACAAGCTCCATGGATATCAGCTCATCTTTCAAGTAACTCTCTTTTCTAGAATTCCAGACACTTCACTGTCTCCTGCTGTGAGTTCTACTTGGATAGTCTTAAGTCTTCCCTCTTACTGAAACATAACATTGAGTACTTTGCCAGTCCTGACAGTGCATTCCAGTGCAAATAAAGGCTGCCCATTTGCTCATACTGCCAGCACTTCACCATGGGTATTTAACTAACCTAATACTAAAAGGAACTTATAGTACCACCATAAAAAGTTATGAAGATTAGAGACAGATTTATATTGCTGGCCTATGCAGGTATGAGGACAGAGTTTTGCAGGTTTCCCCAACAACCACTGATGATGTTAACAAGTCTGCAAGTCCTATGGATACATCAAAACGTCAAAGGGTCAAAGCCCTCAGACAATAGGAAGGAGCAGAAGCTGCAGTACCATATTTTTCTCGTGGACCACTGTAGTCATAAGCTTTGCCCTTGCGGAATATTTTCAGGGTTGGGTAACCAGTAACATCAAACTTCTTTGCGAGCTCAGTTTCAGCAGTAGCATCAACTTTAGCCAGGGGAATGGGAGGTGTGCGCTTGCTGAGCTCCTGGGCAGCCTTCTCATACTCTGGAGCAAGCCTTTTGCAGTGCCCACACCTAGGGAAGGAGAGAGGAGGGCAGTTTTAGAAACCACGAGTCCTGCTGTGTACCTTCTACCTCTGAAGTGAAACAGTTAAGTATTCCAGAATGAAGAAAGTGGAAATGGGGTTATTCAATCTACAGACTTCAGTCTAGGAAGATTTGTGTCTTCAATCTGAAGCTAGCCTCTATGTCTATGTCACATTACTATAGGTAGTTGCATTTTTAGAGGCCATTTTTAAACTAGGAATCAACTGTCTGGTTTTCAGCATCTCTTCAATGCGATCCCAAATGAGTAAATGAGGAGAATCTTCAGGGAAGTTTTGGAGACGACCTCTCGCTGAGACACAGATCCAACCTAATCTTCAAGTGATTTCTACTGTGACCCTAGGTCCAGATTAGAGCTGTGCACACCTGCACAAGGTAAACCTCTTTAAAAATGAGGAATAACAACAGAAACCAAGCACGCTCAGGCCAGCTGTGCTAGGAAGGTACAGATGATTGCCTTCTTGCTTACCATGGAGCATAGAACTCCACTAGGATTATGTCAGCGTCATTCACAACCTCGTCAAAATTATCCTGGGTCAATACCAGCGTAGCTTCTGGTGGAGGGGTCCAATTGGGGTCAGAAACCTCCTTGACTTTGGCCACAATTGCTGAAACAGAGTTCAATAACCCAATTAGCAAGTTTGCATTACCATACTATACCAGCAGTATACTGAATGCCAGACTTGGTATCAAGAACTTCAAATCAGAGTAGCAAGCACTGTATTGGACCAAAGCTTACATGGAAACACTCTCTTAATTACGCTCCTTTATGCTTTACTTCATTATTGCCAAGGAGGTCTTCTCATCACCCCATAGAGCATCTTACTTAGGGAGAACACAGACCAGTACCTTGCATCACTGTAGCACATAGAATTCTATCTCAAGGTAGACACAAAAGGCTGTTTTTCCCCTCTGACACAAAAAACCAAGTGGCTTTATATACAGTCAATGTATATATCAGATGCTTCTATTAGTTGATCTTTCAACAAGCATGAGACTACCTCCTCTTCTAGTCAAATCATATTTCTAGAAACAGCCACCAGTGATGGCATTACCCCCTACCTGCAAAACTGTCTCTTGCATGCAGCCAATTGAGAAGCAAAATTTCAGCCTTCGTAATATTATTCTGCTTAAGATATAAACTAGCTTAAGATCAAAGCCCTTCCAAATAGTCACATGAAGAAGCAGGACCATATACTACTTTGCTTTCTCACAGATAATTGCAAAGAACTGGTGCTTACCATCTTCTGTCCGAGAGCCATCATAGTCAACAGGCTGGCCTTTCTTCAGGATCTTGATGGTTGGGTAGCCACTGACATCAAAACGACTTGCTAGTGAAGTGGCTGCAGTAGCATCTATTTTGGCAACTGGAATAGGAGGGTCATTTTCCTTCAGAGTTTTGGCTATCTTTTCATATTCAGGAGCAAACTGCTTGCAATGCCCACACCTGCCAGAGGAAGACACAAATAGATGGAAAAGTGTATTTTGCTACTCCGCATCTCCAGGTTGCATTGTCCTGCTGTATTTTCAGATCATGAAAATATAAACTATAGCTAAAGTGCTGTTTGTTCAAACTCCAACTCTTTTATCTCATTGCACACCTCTTATTATACTTCTCTTTCCTCCCCTCTCCCCTCCCAGTATAGTCTCATTCAGACTTCAGCTTCTCCTAATCTTGATTCATCTCCTTTACCTAGCACCCTGAATGGAACTGAAGAGAAAAATGACTCAGCAGTTGACCTAATGAAATCTCACACCCACCACAGTATCACAGCATCTGCTCTCACTCTGTGGCCCCAACAGAACTCTTAGGGAAGATCAGAGGCATCTGCTGCAAAAGCTGGTACGACAGAGGATAACAGCATTTGAAAACCTAAACATAGCTTGACAAGCTGAAGATGAAACCAGAAAAAAGAAGAGAATAAAGCATAGCAGATAGCCTGTGCTCCTCAGCCTCTCAACTGGCAGGAAGGGGAGTAGAAAAACAAAAGGTGTTTACTTTGTGATGACCACACACCCTTTTGCTTGGATAAATTACGCTTCATGTTCAGTTTTCATGCAGACATGCATGAAAACTACAGCTGCAGAAATAGTACCTACAGCCAAGCAGGGATGGGATTCTCTGCGGTGAGTGGCACTAGTTAAAATGGAACTCCACCTCACAGGATCATGTTGCCCTCTCTATTCAAAGACTAGAAAAGGACAAATGAGTAAGTTGTGTTTATACCACTAAGCCACAAAGAAAAAGAGGTTCTGTCTGCAACACTAACTCAGCAACTTGATTGCCAATATAGTCTACTCTTGTTTCCCCCGTCCCCCAAAACATCCCTATTGTTTTTGTCCATAAGATTGAATGCAAGAGAAGATACGTTTTAGACTGAATTTTTTGTCCTGGTTATACGCAGATAAATCTGTTGTAGCCCCCAAATGCTCTAGGGTACTGTGTACCTGGGCATGCTAGCAGAATTATCATCACTACACAGATGTATGAGGCACTGTTTAAATTGGTATAACAAACAAGTCATTACTCACACTACACCCGTCCAGCAGGACAGATTTAAACTTGAGAAGGAAAACCTTCTAGCAATACCCCTACCAGGGAAGCCTCCTCCATTCCTCCAGATAGATAAGCAAGCACACAGGTTTTCAGTGGACCAGGTCAAAGGATTGGAGCAGGTTGCAAGACTTTTCTAGGGCTCACTGGGGCCATTTCTGCTCCCTGACAGGCACAGAGCAGGGACAGAACCAGGATTGTGCTTCACTTGGCATGGGATCCCTCAGCATGACCCACATCTGTGAGGAAAAAGGGTACCTCCACACCATCAGACCCATCTCCTACCCTGGGATATGGCAGAGTCCAGTGCTTCTCCTGCAGGTAAGATATTCCTACACCATCTTCAGAACTGTAGCCTAAGTCACTTTTTAAGGCTGTGGCCTGTAAGAGAAGCCCCTGACAGCCACCCCATCCTGCACCTAAGGACATAGCTCAGGCTGTGAACCCACCATGGTGCATAGAACTCCAGCAGCACAGTGTCCTTATCTGCAGTGAAGGTGTCAAAGTTTGCATCATTCAAGATTAATACACCGTTTTCTTCTTTAACTTCAGAATCATCATCATCTTCGTCATCTTCATCATCATCATCATCACTGTCATCATCAGTTTCTTTTATAACAGATTCTGGAAAGGTAAAAACGCAAAATGGATTAGACTTTATCAAGTTTAACATCAAAATAACACTACCAGGTTAAAGATGGATTAAGTATATCCTGCGGTTAAGACAAAAGGTATCAACACAGGTAACAATGACAGCTACCTCAGTTTGCACAGAGCCTGGACTCAGATGTTTGACCATTTCACTTTTGTCTGTGTTACACCAGCCAGCAATATCAGTATTTCAGTAAAGTGTCAACATGTACTTTTGCACTTGCAGGCAATCTAACAAAACAGACACATACAGACCTATGTGACAGTTGCCACCAAGGTACATTGTGCATCGTGCTGAAACTTGGGAAGCAAGACTTGTTTTGTTGGGCAAGAAGGGCATACAGATGACATCTGAATTCGAAGAGAAGCCCTCCAACATGCCCCAGAAGAGCTGTCCTTCAAGCACAGGAACTTGTGGTTAGAAAAATTGGGTGTCTTGGACCAAAAAAAGGCAGATGTCACCTCTCCCCAGTGCTTCACTTGTACCCTTACTCACTATACCTGTAACACCGCAACTGCTATGCTCTGCCAAACTGAAGCTTTAACAAACAGATAGACTTGCTATAAACCCAAATGATACCATTTGCCAAGGCGGTTTAGAGGTAGCACTTGAATGTTATGCTTCTGTTCCTGACTGCTCCATCCCACTCCCACAACCTCAGTCTATATTTCAGTTACAGTGATGTTTCAGATCTGCTGTTCATTGAAGAGGCTTCCCACTCACTCTGCTCTGGATCAGCACCAGGCTGCAGCCTGAGTGTACATCAAATAAGAAAGTGACTGTCATGCGAGCCCCATGAAAACCCACTTTACAGATGCAAGGTACTCTTCTGAAATAAACAGAGTGAAAAGTTCTTTCAAAGGTTTTGGTGAAGTCTTAGATTTAAGGAGACAAAGACTGCTGGTCCAGAACAGGTCTTTTAAAGAAAAAGCAGATTTGTTGAGTTACTGAAGCAGCTTGCACATGAAACCTGAAGCCAAGACACTTAAACTGGTTCACTCTTTGTTGGTTTGGAATTTGAAAGGTTTCTTTAATATTTCATCTCTCAACTGCTCCTTTAAACTTTTATTTGTTTAAATGTTATCACTTGAAGCAAGCAGACCTTTCTGAATGACTCTAAAGGAATTTCAGCCACAAACCAAGTACTGAAAACACCTCATCCCAAATGAAAAGTGTAAAACAACAAAGCTAAGGCCCTTTGAAGCACTTGGAATCCCAGGAGCAGGAAACAACCCAACAAATAAAACAAAATACCAAACCAGATTGAGGTTTCTTGATCAAAACTATTCCTCACTTAACTGGCCTTGGACTAAGCTGACAGGAGCTACTGCAGCAGGACAGCAAATCACATACATGTGAGTTACTGATTCAGCACGAGAATCCTGAAAATGCTCTGATTTCACCAGGAATTTTGAAGTTAAGAATGATAAATGTGTACTATCCCTGTATGAAAAACAACCCCAAACCCTACTGTTCTCAGACCAATTGAAGACTATAGGAACAAGCTCACAGTGGACAAAATGATGCTGTTAAAATTGCGGTAGCTGTTTTTCTGTTAGGAGAAGGTATTAAAGAAATAAGCCTATATGGTCTCAGAAAACAATATGTGCTCCTGGATAAAAATGTGTCAATTTTAATTAAAACCCAACTTTATTCACCACCAAAAAAATATTAAAGCTCCTGATGAGGAGAGAGATCACAGGAGATCATTTATCATGCAACAGTAGTCACCTGGATTAAGTTTCTTAAAGAACTACTACTGCTTCAGCTGCTCTATGATGCAGCAAAAAGCACTATTTACAAGAGGACAATGCCTCCGGTGTTGCTGCCTCTAAGCACTTGCAGTGAAAGGGCTGAACTGTCAGACACCCTGGAAGTGAATCTGCGACAGTCACATACCTATAGGACTACCCTGGTGGAAAAGCTAGTTTTCAGCAGTCAAAACTTCTGCTGACATGTGTGCCAGGCACTTTTGAGGGCTGATTTTCACTGCAGGGTGTTTGCTCATGGTCAGCCTGTGCCTGAATTCCTAGCGAGTTGTGCAATGTCCATCGTTTTTCCAGGCAAATCAGTTCAGACTTGGGTTTTTCCTGACACAAAGGAATCTGAGCAAAACTGGCCAGCCAATTCTGCACATGCATGTCTGAAACTAATCACCAGGTTGTGACTCTCCTTCTTGCTTACTCCTGTCCCAAAGAGAGGAACAGTACTGTGGATGGACTCATGGATTTGAAAGCTGAGAACAAAGCATCACCTATGGAAACATCATTACCACTAGATCCAACAGCCATCACCAAAGGAAGTTTTTATCTTTCCCTGAAAGCTCTAAGGAGCTTTTACAACATAAAACTTCCTTGATGGGCTACATTGCCATGGACATTAGACACACACACTTCCTCCTCCTAGGAGGAGATGGCAGGACAGTAGTGTTTAACAGCAGGACTCCAGCTTTTCCCAACTGGCTTAAGGAAGGCATTGCCAAACATAAAGAAGTTAACCACGCCTATAAACTGGGTTTTATGAGTGCAAACTCACCCTCTATAGACTCCAGCTTCACTGATACCCAGGGTTATCAGAGCTACCTCCACATCCTCTTTACTGTTGAGACTGTAAGACCTGATTCAAGGACCTGACCAAGTACGGGATAAGCAAGCAGGGCTGTTTTCATTAACAGTAAGGAAATTTCCTCTCCATCACTGGTTTACAGTTTGAAGGGAACAGATACAAAATGAGTCTAACTGTGACAGCTGAAATGCCAGAAGTAGTTAAGAGATACTTCTATAAAGGCAGCTCACCAAAATAAAATAGCTGCACTCAAACTGAAGCGTCTTTGTTTCTTAAAGCTACTTACAAAGCAAGGTGGACAAAGCAACAAGTATCAGCTAAAACCTACTCTCCAGTAGAACACGCACTACTCCCTTTTATTCCAGCAAAGCATTCCCACACGACTACACAATTTGAAAAGCACGATGGAGATGGCACTAACTTTAAGACTTCAGATAGATGATGCTGGCTGGCAGGCCTTCTTCAGAATGACAGCCACTTGAACCGAAATGAATTCTGACAGTAGCTTCACTGAACTTCCAGCATTTATGAGAAGTCTGCCCTTGTAACTTTCTTTAAAGCAGAGTGAATCCTGTACAAAAACCCTGTACTTGGACATAACTGCCTGAAACTTTCCTTTTGAGGAGGCCACTGAATGACTGTTCCTCAATTGGCTGGGCTCAGTTTTCAGACACACCTAAGTCAAGGCTCACAATCAATTGCAAGGGCATTCAAAAGCCTTTTTATGAAAGCAGTCTTCCTCAGACTATTCTGTAGTGAATCATTCCTCTACATGATCCCTCTTTTTCCTTCAACAGGATGCGAAAGTCATGATCCAGGCTAATGTTGCTGCAAGCGTATTTGCCTCACTGCCCAAGGCAAAATCCACTTCCAAAACCATTGAGTGCAACAAGCCCAGTTTCATCTGAACTTTTCATCTCCTGAACAACTCATTTACATAAGGTTCCTTACTTGTCGCAAAGTAAATTTATTCTACTTCCTACAGTTCTGTGTTTCAAGGGCAAAAATGGAAAACCCTAATAACTTGCATTTTTAAAGCAAAGGGTTGATAAAGCCTGGTTTGTGATTATACAGATTTTGAGATACACAACTGAAGCAATGATTCAAGCTGTGTAATGCATTAGTGCTCAACTTGCACACAGGAGGAAATCCTTTCATCACTGTGCATCTTTGATCCCAAGAACTCATCTAATAAGAAGGGCACACATGGGAAATACTGATGAGAGTCTGCTGCAGGAGAAGCTGAGCTACTGTCATCAGTCACAGGACTCAGGCTTTGCTGTAACATCACTGTTGTCACTTCATCGTTTGAAGGGAGTGGGGGAAATCAGTACCAGGCTTTGTTACATGCTACAAAGTGATGATAACCAAGTCTTCCAGCTAAAAGCAGAGAAACAGACATAATACAGAATCTTCCTTTTAAAATTCAAGCTGAAATATATATATATATATCTCCTTATTGCAGATGCTATATCCTATTAAAAGAAGAAAAGTCTCCTGATTCTTTATCCTACAGATGGTACAATTAGTAACACAGATAAGGTACCTGACATGAATGCATCTCTCCAAGTTTCAGTGCATGTGCACAGAGCAAGAATTTGCAGGACAGGAGTTCAGGAAGGCATGCATAATCTGTCTTCCCTGACCATCCTCTAATATTCAAAACTCAGCACTTCAATGTAGGCAATACAAAAGACATAGGATTTCCTCAAAAATCCACAGGAGAGATGCTTAAAATGAGAAAAGAATGAAAAGAAGCACTTCCAAATGCCTGCCTCCTACAAACAGGTGCTAAACTTAGTAAGTCAGAGCAGCTTTGTTTGGGAAAGAAGACACGCAGCAGAGAAATCCAAAGACAAGCGGAACACCAAGAAACTAGCAACACACAGCATTCCCTCTGGGAAAAAATAAACAATCAGCTTGAAACGGAATGCACTAAATTGAGAGGCAAGGAAGAGAGTGCGCCAACAGATAATGGACTTGTGTATTTACTGACAATTTAAAAGTCAGTAACTGCCCCATGGCTAACTGCAAGCTTTTACTGCTGTTTAGAACCAGTGAGGCAGAGCAGCCGCACAGCCCTGGGTCACCAACATAAGAAGGACATGGAGCTGTTGGAGCAAGTCCAGAGAAGGCCATGAGGATGATCAGGGGCTGGAGCACCTCTCATACGAAGGCAGGCTGAGAACACTGGGGCTGTTCAGCCTGGAGAAGAATGGAGACCTCAGAACAGCTTCCAGTGTCAGAAGGGGGCTACAGGGATGCTGGAGAGGGACTCTTCACCAGGGACTGTAGCGACAGGACAAGGGGTGATGGGCTGAAACAGGGGAAGTTCAGGTTAGATAGTAGGAAGCTCTTCCCTGTGAGGGTGCTGAGGCGCTGGCACAGGGTGCCCAGAGAAGCTGTGGCTGCCCCATCCCTGG
>JBCJKH010052675.1:23781-39441 GCA_039877255.1 Loriculus beryllinus | reverse complement strand
GTATGCAAACAATGTCGAGCTTCACATTCCAAATTTTACAGCCTCTGTTATGGTGTGACTCTTCCTGGGATTCTTGGACTGGTGCAGCGTCCTACTTGTAGCTTCAAACTACTCTCCAGAGAAGCCTACCTTAACTATTCTGCTCCACCAGTACATGAGAAGCCTGGCTTTCTCTGCTAGATAGGAACATCTTGGCAAGGTGTGTAAGGTTACATCCTTGCCTCCTGTAACTCTGATGAAGAAATGGACAAAATGAAGGATTATTGAAAATTCTAGTACCTTTTAAACTTCTTGGACTATTTTCTAAGTGCGAATGATGGTGGTTTAACAGGTTAGGGGTATTAAATTTTAGTGAGAATAAATACAGAAATACATAAAATTCAACTTTTGGGGGTTATATAAAAAATAGTGTGTATGAAATCAACATAACTCCCCTTTGTCCTTTGCAGTGTATCTTTTTACAGGTTATAGGAGTTTTACTCTGTTCTGATTTTCTTGAACATTTTGAGAGTGAACCTGGCAACATATATAGCAAACAGGTTGTATGTACATGTCTTCACAATTTCTAAAATCTAGACTATTTTCAAAATTGCTTTCAGCGTTACTTAAGAAAGCTTGCAGAAGAATGGTTTGATGCTTCTAGTTTAACTAATGTTATGTAATCTCGCTTTCAATCAGTTCTACTTGGACATGTGTTGAATGGTTCCCTTAGCAAGAGTTTGCCCAAGGAAGTGTAATGCAGCCTTTAAAGTTAAGAGTGTTTTCTCCACATTGAAAATGATCAAGCCATGCAAAGATACCTATGTTGGGTCTAAATGTGTTAACTTGAGGGCAAGAAGCAGTTGAGTTGGATACTGTTGTGCCCTAACTGGACTAGCACAGCCTGCACTGATGAGGCCACACCTCGAACCCCGTGTTCAGTTTGGGGCCACTCACCTCAAGAGAAATACTGAGTTGCTGGAGCGTGTTAAAAGAAGGTCAAGGAAGCTGGTGAAGGTTCTGGAGCACAAGTCTTGTGAGGAGCAACTGAGGGAACTGGGGTTGTTTAGTCTGGAGAAGGCTCAGGGGGGAGCCTTATTGCTCTCTACAACTACCTGAAAAGAGGTTGTAGTGAGCTGGGAGTTAGTTTATTTTCCCAAGTAACAACTGATATGATGAGAATAACATTCTCAAGTTGCTTCAGGGATGTTTAGATTGGACATTAGGACGCAAGCACTGAACAGCTGCCCAGGGAAGTGTTTAGGTCACCATCCCTGGGAGTGCTTAAAAGACATGTAAAGATGTGGCACTGAAGGACGTGCTTTTGTGGTTGACTTGGCAGTGTTTGTGGTTGGACTTGATGTTCTTAAGGGTCTTTTTCAACCTAAATGATTCTGTGATCGTGAGTACATAGGAAACCATATTCATGTTCAGTGTAGACAATCTCAGAAGCTAATTCCCCCAAATCAGGTGAAGAGATTTTTGGTTGGTTGGTTTTTCAATTTATGTGTTGGTTGCACCCCATCTGTATCTGTTCTGTATTTTGTAAGCCTTGTGGGCAGGTGCTCTCTCTTCGTGTTTCCACAGTGCCTGGCAGTGACTCATAACTGGAGGCCAGGTTCCATCAAAATGCAGTAAGTACAAGAATAACCTGGATCTCCTGTGAACTACTTTGTCCAAAGTGTTAGCTGTAATACCATCAAATGTATGGTCAATTACATGTGTAAACTTTACTATTAAAATAATTGTGTGTGTTGTGAATAATAAATCATGTTTCAGTAGGAAGTTGGATTGCTTTGATCTTAGGAAGCGATGTCAGGTTCCTGCATGTCTTTTGACTGGAAATGGCTGAGCACTGCAGAATGAGTTTGGTGACTCAACTCTCATTGGACTCAAGACAAAACATCTTGTGGTCACCCTAATTTATGTTTCACGTCTGTGGCTTTAAATTATGGCACAATAACCTGTTCTCTGTCAAAGTCTGTTTAATTTCTCAAGGAAAATCTTAAAACATTAATTACTAAAAAGCCTCATGGCTTCCTCTTGCAACTGTAGTACAACTGTAAGCTGTCAGTACTTTGTAACTCGCAGCAGCAGTTAAAAAGAGGCTGTACACAAAATCACAGAGTAGTTGAGGTAGGAAGGGGCCTCCAGGGTTCAGTATAACCTCCTCTGCTCAAAGTGGCGTCAGCAGAGCAAGTTACTCAAGGCTGTGTCCATATGGTTTTTGAATATCTCCAAGGATGGAGACTCCACAACCTCTCTTGGCTTGCTGTTTAAGTGTTTGACCACCCTCATAATATAGGTTTCTTCAGTGCAACTGCACACAGGTCTCTGAATTCTTCCTGTTTGCTCCTCTGGCTGTATGCATTAGCATTCTGGTACTTCAGAGATACCTAATGATGATGATTTCCCAGAAAAGGTACAAGAACTCTGCCCATTTTAAAGCTCTCCTCACTTGGTTGGCCAGCCTCTTTTGCCCCATTTTTCTTTCTTATTCAAGCAACTTGAGACCAGTGGAGCCACATGCAAAACTATATGTGACTTAGGTACAAAATACTGATAAAAAAAGATGATGAATAGTGTGAAGAGCAGTGATGGGAGCAGGCAAGGTGAAAAGTCAATAAATAGGGAAATAGCGCCTTCTCCATTGAGAAAATATTTCAACAAAAAAGGAGAATATGAAGAGATGCGTGCTTCTGACATTTATTTAATCTTTAAAATCTTTGATAGAAATACCTGTAAAGCTCTCAGCTGTCAGCTATTGACAGAATTTGGCTGAACTTGTGTGTGTGTGTGTATACACACACATATGCATACATAGATGGCCAAAGAAAGTACTTATTAGTGAATAAAATTATTTGAATCTACTTAAAAAAGAAGCCACAAGATGTGTGACTCACCCTGTGTGTGATTATCAAACTAAAACATTTATACAGCATTTCTCCCACAGCTTTTTAAAATTATGAACAACGAATGTAGAGTTAAATTCTGTTCTGTATCATGGGCAGCTTATTGCAGACCGTGTTTTAATCGTTCTTCTTGCACCCTTGTGTCAGATTAAGTGGTAGAAATGCCAATGGGATGATAGCGTAGTATCATTTCTGGAAGTATTGGCTTTTAAAGTTAATCTTCAATGGGATGCTTTACTGTAGGCATGTGCATACATTAGATAACCTTGGCATGCAGAGAGTATTTTAAGACCTACATAATTTTGAAACACCCTTTAATATTCATTGGAGGTCATGATACATTCCATACACATAAGATCAGAAATCAGACCTTCCAGGCTTATTTTACTTCTTGGGATAGATGCCAAATTGGGAGCCCACAGCAATGTATTCTGGTTTTCTGTAAGGCAGTTAAAGTGACACAACAAGCTTTTCCATGCTCCTCCACAAAAATCTGAGCCCTGGTCCAGGGCAACCACCTCACTGTCTTCACATGCTTACTTTTAAGCAGAGATTTCCAAAACAAGTGCTGCCAATTAATAATGTATACTATTACGGATTTGGGGATCTTGAAGTGTGAGGTTAGCAAACTCGCTTTAGTAACTGAACTCCAACATCTGGTGCTACCGGTACTGTCCAGAATCAACCTGTTTAACCACAGGCAATACTATCTATACCTACTTGTTATCAATTTCTATTTATCCACTGATGACACAAAAAAATTAATAGATGCTTCCTTAAGCTTTAAGTTTAATCAACATAAATTTTATATCCACAAAAGACTAATCTTCTGTAATTCAGAGATTTTCTAATAAAATGCTTACATATTTTCACATTGAGTTAGCTGCTTCTTAGAAGAAAGAAGAAGTGCATGTAAGATTAGATTCAAAGTAGTTCTGTGAAATGTATCTGGCCCCTTTATGCAACAGCCTGCTACACCGGGGAGAGGAAAAAAGCAAATCCTAGCCTTAATGTAAAAACAATGTAAACTACTTCTTGTATGTTGACTTGTGTAACAAGTGAGGCGTGAAAACAAAGCACAGTGCCCTGAGTGGTGACGGTGAATATTTTATCTTACCAACAAAAAGCAACAAGAGACTAAATCCTTAAAGCATATGCCATGCTGACAATGCACTCTCATTGTGACAGTAATGGTATTTGCAGTCCCAGCTGCACTCAAGCCTGTGCAGTAAAACCACCCATTTATCAGAATGCATGATGCTGCCTTTTACCCTTTACTGGCCCTTAGCCAGATGAAGTAGCTGTTCTCTGTTGTTCAAGTTGCCCTGTATAAGCAGACATTTAAACAATTTTTTTGCCCAAAGTGAAATTGGAAGGATTTTGGCATCGTTAGTTCTTCTGAAATTTTCACAGGATCTTTAGGTGACTTTAGGCCTTCTGTGTGTAAGCCAGCCTTTCTCTGACTTTTTACGAGTGTTCAACTTAAATGACTTTCTAAAATTCGGTGGCTGGATCATCACAGAAATGTTGAAGCAGGAGTACCACTGCTGTTGCTGTGGTTCAGTTGTTTGAGTGTGGTTGGTAAGAATATTTAGAGGGTGACTTAGGTCTGGGAGTAGCAGGTACTCGCCGCTTTCTGTCAGGGATATTTTGGCTAAGTCTAATGAGTTAATGAGTTAATGAGTTGATTAGGGACAAAGCAAGATGCTGCTGTGGGAGTGCATTTGAATGTGTGCGCTCTCTGTTTTTTCCTAGAACCCACTTGTTCCGTGTTCTATCCAGGCTGAGTCATGAGATTCAAAGGGATTTGGAGAATGTTGCTTATAAATTATGGAGTTACTGCCTCATGGTTACCATCCTGTCATGAATAACATCAGACTACCCTTCACAACTCATCTTTTCATCCTGACTTTTGTCAACTTGTAAGGTTTCTATATCCCTGGCAGTGTTCAAGGCCAGGTTGGATGGAGTCTTGGGTGACATGGTTTAGTGCAAGGTGTCCCTGCCTGTGGCAGGGGGTTTGGAACTGGATGATCTTAAGGTCCTTTCCAACCCTAACTATTCTGTGATTCTATATCTCCTGCATAAGATCGTTCCCCATACTGCATTGATTCTCAGTCCAGGTCTTTTGTGTAGAGTCCTAACAGTCCTACACCAGTTTCTTGTTTCCTACTTCATATTTGGGTAATTCCGGAAGTTTTGAGTGATTCACTAAAGCAGTTACATGGTAACATTTCAAGACATCCTAGTACTGCTTTGGAGAGACAGCTTTGGAGAACCTTGGTGGAGATCTCTAAAGAGAATGAGGAAGCAATGTGGCAGGTGAAAAAACGTGTTCATGGTTTGTGGTGTGGTAAAGGAGGAGTAAGCAGAAGGCACAAATTAAATACTGAAATTATGCATCATTTGTATAATTGCTGCTAAATGTGACTGAGTTCTGGGTTATCCAGAGGAGCAACAAGCAGGTCACTTCCAGCTCTGCTTCATTCTTAGGTTCAGTTTTCCATTTCAGAGCTACTGACAGGCTGCTGGGCACCCTGTCCACCTCCCATAGTCAAAACTGCAGCAGAGCCTCCAGCAGCTCCAGGGTCCCAGGCAAGCTCTGGGTCTCCACTCAAACCCAAGATGCATGCCTCCCTGCAGGAGATGTCATTAGCTTGAATGGCAGTCACCCCAGCAGGAGAACAAAAGCTTTTCTACCTTTTAGAAGTGGAGCTGTTCAGGTAGATATGACCAATATAGTTTTAATCCAATTAGTTGAGGTACCAGTGGCACATGAATCTTGGTAGCACACACTTTATGCTCAAGCACCCAGATCCGCTTAGGTTCTGACTGCAGGCAGAATTCTTAGCTCCTACCTATTCATTGCTATCAGTACCTAAGCTTGGTGAATTTAAATTGGGAATTACCAGTATTACTGCAGTCACATTTCTGACTGTACTATAGTTTTCCTTTTTATCCTTACACTGTAAACAGCATGATAGAAATACTGCATAGATTTAATAGAAACATTGCGTAGATAGTTCAAAATAAAAATAATAATAAAAAAAATGCAACTAAGTTTCTTTATTCACTTGCTAAAATGTAAATTACCATGTATCCAAAAGATCAATTTTCCCGTCCAGTATCCACTGATGTCCAGGATATAGCTCTAGAAAAGAAATTTCTGAATATGGTTTTGTTTCCATTCATTCACTGGCTAAACCCTCTAGAAGTATCAGTGTGACTTCTGACCCAATTGCTTCTGACCCTAAGTTTAAGTTCTTTCCCCAAGCAACTATCAAGCAACGATAGTCCTAAAATAATAGGGGCAAAAATAGTGCCATGGAAAAAAGTTTATTGGGATTGAGAGGATAGGATAGTTTTTCATCTAGCAATGCCCTAAGTTTATTGCAACTTTAAACTTCTGTTTTACAGATTGATTCTCCAGTCAAGCTCCACATGCATTTCTTAAAGTAGCCTCAATCTCCCTATGGACTCAACAGAAGTATCACGAAATGGCATTGCTCGCTAGGAATGCAGAGCCTGAGTTCAGCTCCTACTCCTTCAATAACTTGGAAAACCTGTGTGAAGTCCAAACCAAGAAAGGATTCTTCTACACAAAGGCCAAACTTCTGCACCCAGGGGAAGACTTGTGCTATGTAGCCCGCCTGGATGAGCAGACCAGGTTTGTGATCATCAACGTAGGTGGTATTAAATACAAAGTTCCATGGACCACCTTGGAGAACTGCCCCTTGACCAGGCTTGGGAAGCTAAAATCTTGCAACAATTATGATGAGATCATGAACGTCTGCGATGATTATGATGTTAGCTGCAATGAATTTTTTTTTGACCGTAATCCTAGTGCCTTCAGGACAATCATGACTTTCCTGACAGCTGGGAAGCTGAGGCTTCTCAGAGAGATGTGTGCTCTTTCTTTTCAGGAGGAGCTTGTGTACTGGGGGATAGAAGAGGACCACCTGGAGTGGTGCTGTAAAAAGAGATTGCGACAGAAAGAGGAGGAGGCAGCTGAGGCCAGGCTGTATGAAGGGGAGCTGGTGTTTAGTGAAACTACGCAATGTGCCTTCCAGGACAATAGCCGATTGAGTTTGTGCATGCGAAAGCTCAGGGATATGGTGGAGAACCCCCACTCAGGGATCCCAGGAAAGATCTTTGCTTGTATTTCAATCTCTTTTGTTGCCATCACTGCAGTCAGCCTCTGCATCAGCACCATGCCAGATGTCAGAGAAGAAGAAGATCGGGTGAGTTCAGCTTTTCTCAGAGTAAAGTGTGTTTTGCATTATTATCTCCTCAGGGAAGGTGACGGGCACAGTCACTCCAGCAATCATTCAGCTATTGCATTCACTATTGGTGATGTGGAGGGCTGGCCAGGGTAGAGCACAGAAAGCATTCTGCCATTTAATATTGAGGGAAGATCAGGCCAAACTCCGCTTTGCCAACACAGCTTTGCCAGTTCACAGCAGCAGACAGCTTTACCTAACAGATTTGTTTTCTGACATCTCTAACCAGATGACAAGCTAGCTGTTGTGGATGTAAAAATCAGCTTTGCTTCATGCTTAGTTAGGTTAAGCACTAACAAATCAGTTTTCCTTAAAAGTTACCTAAATGAACTTTCAGTACTCCACTGTAAAAAACACATCTAAAATATTTTGATGCTATAGGTGAGGTAAAGGGCAGGGAAGCTGAGGCAGCAATTTAACAGCAGAAACAAAGCAAATGTCCCAATTTCAGACGTGCTTAGTATTCTCGAGTGTAAGCTATGGATGCTTCATGCCCTTGAAAATAAAGTCTTATGGATATTTTGTTTATTCTTCAGTTCAACAAATTTCCTAAGGGTTTAGTCCCTTATTTGTGCAAGCAGTTCAGTTCCCTAGGATTAGCTGTATGTAGGCCAAAGATTCCTCCTCTGGAGATAGATAGACGACATTCACATTCTCATTAAATATGTGCTGAAATGCAATCTGGGGGGTTTGGAGGATGAGGACTTTTCAGAATATATGGCCTCTTTAGTTTTACTCAGTTCCAAGCTTGATGTTTGGGTTTATTTCCTAAATGCTTGGGTTTATTTCCCAGCCCCATAGTCATTAAATGTGATTGTGAACTTCAGCTACTTCACCCCATCAAGTTCTGCCTCACAGCTGAAGGCTAAGCTCTCCTGAAAGCAGAATTCTCTTGTGTGCTGTCACCAGGTGCTGAATGGCTCATCATTCACTGCCACTAGCAGAAAAAAGAATGACAGGAAGCCTTTACTGTTTTGTAGCATTGAAAGTAAAAAACCTGCTGATGGAAAATTAGTCCAGCAGCTCCAGAGAGACCCCTGGGTTTGACTGAGTACCTCAGGTGCAGTTAAACCCATGTTTTGCTTGCAATGTATTCTTAGGTTAGATGTCAACTGAGTTGGTTGATCTAGAGTAAGAGTCATTCAGTAGCAGCCAGGAAAAAAATGGCAAAACGTTTAGTATATTGTTTGATATTTGGTTTATTAGGAGACCTTTGTTTTAAAGGCTTTTATGATCTAAAATTTGAGGATAGTAGTGTTGCGTACTAGGTTGTCCTAATAAATTTTTTTAAAATATTTATTCCAAAACACACATCTTTTACTGTAATTAACCATCAGTGCTCCATTATTCTGGACTTTAAAGCACAAGGGATATTTTGCTGTACAAAACTGAGATACATTTAGTGTTCCTGGGTTTAAGTGAGATCTGAACAATTGTTTCAGAATTACCAGAGTTTAGGTATCTTATATTTTTACTAATGATCTGAACATAAATAGGAAGTCACAATAGTAGGCTTATATTTGTTAGGTAGAACAGGGTAATAATGAGGATAGAGCAAGCATATGAGAGAAGCCTGGATTTCTTGGTAACCTGGGGCCATTAAAAGGAGCACATTTTCACAGTCAAATGCAGAACTGTACAATAAAGGTGAATGCAGACTTCCTCTTGCAAAAGCAGAGCGTGTGATTCCCAAACCAGGAATCTAAATATGATTTAGGGTACAAGCAACTGAATGTGAATTCCTATTGGAGCATAAAGTCAGAAGGGTTAATGTGATCCTCAAACATCTAAGCTGGGGAATAGTGATTAGAAGCTGGAAGATGATTTTGTGCCTGTATGCGGCATTGGTGAGACTGACACAAGAATACTGCAGTCAGTTCTCACGCTGCTTTGAAAAACTGGAGTGGGTGAAAAAACCTATAAATATTAGAGACCTGGAGAAAGTGCCATATAATAAGAAACTTGAGCATTTCAGTTTATTTAGATTGCTGAAAGGAAGGTGACTGGGTTAAGCAAGTAAGTGTTCTTTGTGGAATGAGAACTGTATCATCTAAAAGACCTTTAAATGAATCAGGAAGAGGATGCATGGTTAAAAGCTGAATCCTGATAAATACGCATGGGAAACTATGTGCCAATATTTAATATCATGGTGATTAATTACTGGGCAGTTTAGGAAGAGAATTAGTGGATTTTGTATTTTTTGATATTTTCAGTTCAAGGCTCAGTGCCCTTCTGGAAGGTATTGTTCAGATAAACACACTCTACTTCAATCAAAAGTAAATTATTGATTTCAGTTCATGTTACAAAGGTGAAATGCTTGAAATAGAGAGGAGTTCAGAATAAATTATGTTTTTCTGTGCCTTTGTATTCTAAAGGCACAGAACTCCTGCAAATAGGTTTTGTTCTGCCGTTTACACAGGGAAGGTCTATGGACAGAGTAGAAATTACTACTTTGAGACAAAGGTGGTTCTTCGGCACAGAGAACAGGTGAGGAATCACTTCTCACATAGCTTAGTTCATCCCCAGTGCTCCTCCCTGGCCACTGAATTAATGCAGGTCAACACTCTATTGGAGTTGTAATTAGCCATGCCCAGAGTCCTACACAGTGACTGATTTTGGTCCCGCACAAATGGGTGTAGATACCCATGTAGATCTTTTCAAGCCTCAATAAGGCTAGGCGTAGAGTAAGGCATCTGCCCACATGGAATTGCTTGTAGTATCAGAGACCTAGGCTGTGAACTCTTTGAGTGTCATCTGTATATGTCTCTACATGTCTCATCAGGCCAAAGCAGCTCATCAAATAACAGGTGTGGAGAAGAAGAGAATTATTTCAAAGTAATGTTAATCATCCTGAGTGGTATCCTAGTACCTAGTTTAAAATTCGTTTCCAGGGATAGCTCTTTGGTCTGGTTTTGCAGTCTCCAAACAAGCAGAAAATGTATGTGCATCCCTCTTGGCTAAGGAACAAATAAACAGTAAATATTATTCCAAGGATGCACTGTACTTGGTGTGTACATTTTCCAGCTTCTCCAGCTAACATTACTTGTTTTTAGGGTTCCATGTCAACCTGTCATAGATACTCTGCCTAACAAGCAGTGGTCTTTTCCTTGAGTTGGCGTTTTCCAGAAAGCAAACACTTTATGTGCCACCTATCTATCCTGTTACTGCTTCAGGGAGAAAAAGAGGAACCAATTGTGGAAAAAATCATGCTGGAGAACAGGTTTTCATATGCTCATCTTTTAATGTCATCTGAATGGACCAGCTGTTACACTCGGTGATGTCTTGCAGAGATGTAAATGACCTTACATAGATGTAAGTGTGGGACCTTAAAAGTTAGAGGTAATTATCAAGTGAGTGAGGAGGCTATTTTAGAAGCCTGCCTATCTCTTTTTCAAATACAGAAGTATCAATCATATGTTTCATTAGGTTTATTTACTGTTCCAGATGTTCTAGATGACAGTGGCTAGTGGTTTAGCAAGAGTGGGAAGGATCATGTTCCCATACACTATAGCTGTCTTGTTCTTGCTGATGGTCATCCTGATTCATCTCGAGCCTTATCCGTTTTTGGAAGTAATATGGCATATTTCAGATGCTGCTGCACAATTATCAATAAAGCTAACAGAATCAGATCCTAAACTATTTTTTAATTACCAAACTAGCACATATTTTATCTTGCTGTGTTGTTGGGGTTTTTTTTTCTCTCATTTAGCTTTTATTTACTGATTAAATTAAATGGAAACCACCAATCCAGTAATGCTCATAATAGCTGCTTCTGGAAATTTGAGGAAAGCGACATTTCAAATACACGCGAAAACCAAATGTTTTAAGAGAGTCAGGTTCTTCCAGGTAAGGTAACAAAGCCATAATCAATTTTTCATTTCAGAATTTTCAGAAAGGGAGATTTCTATGCAAGATCTAGATTTAATAGTAAAAAGTCCCCTCTTCAGACAAAATACTGCTGAAACAAAATCATAGCAAGAGCCTGCAGGTACTGAGCTCTTTCAAGACCACCACAATAATGATCTACAAGACCTAAAAATAGTCAGAGGCATAGAGTATCCTTAAGGCATTTCAGGCATATGATGCCCCCCCTTCAAGTGGGCTTCTCAACTCTCTAAACAAATGGCAGGCATCAAGTGACTTAAGGAAAGCAGCTAAAACATCACAGGAGTCTTAAACCAGCTGGGGATACATTACAGCAAGGGCTTTAACAATGCAGTGAGAGCTGAGCAACCAAAAGACATGGAGAGATTCAACTGAATCATACTAGACTCTGCATTGTTTTCTTGGTGAAAACAAATGTTGACCATTTCTATCCAAAGAAGAAATCTTTCTTTTGTTAGACTTTCTCACCACAGAAAAAATGTGGTGAACTCTGATTAACATCAAGCATTTTGTCCTGACTCACACAAGTATTTATAGGCCTGAGTTCCACTGAGCTCAATCATTTGTAGCACTACAGTGTAAAACAGGAGGAGATCAGAGTGTGCTTCCTTCTTCACCATGCTTTCTAACAGACTGAGAAAAGCTAGTCTAATTAAAGATACTGTGATTGGAAGTTACAGTTCAATAACCTTCAGCTGAAGAATGTTATACGAAAGAGAGTCATAAATAATGAAGTTAAGGATAGCTCATAAAGAAGCTTGAAATTATTTAACCTTCTAACCTTAATTTATACACTGTGCTTCAACTTTCATATCAGTGAGGATGGGGAATAGATGAATTGTGAATGTGAGTTTTAAGCAATCTTGTGACTAAAGATCTCATTTTACAAAGGTACACAAAAAAGTAATTTCAGACAAGGTGAAGAGAGTCCTATATGATTCTCAACATCTTTTCATAGATCAGCTGTTGGTGTAAGAGCTGGATGAGCAACGAGGTCGTTTGAAAACTGGCTGAACAGTGAGGCCCAGAGGATGGTGATCAGTGACACAAAGTCTAGTTTGAGGCCAATGAATAGTGGTGTACCCAGGGGTCCATACTGAGTCCATTCGTTCTTTAGCATCTTCATTAGTGATTTGGTTAGGTGTGTAATCTAAATAGGAAGCTAAATATGGAGAAGTGTAAGTGTTCAGGGCCTCAGTGTGTCAGAACATTTTGTTGAATGAACGATACCTCTTGCAATCTGAGGTACTTCTGGGTGGGGAAGAGTGTCATTTTAACATTAAGTTGCTTACTTATTTCAATGAAAAGTAATGTAAAGGAGTGAAGCTGTTATTACTGATGCTTTCTCTACTAAGATAGCACTCTGAGACTTTAGGACAAAGCTTTTTGTTATGGAAAAGCTCGTCTTTAGCACTTTCTCTCCTTTGTGACTGTTTATCTGGTTTTCTGCATGTAATACTGAGACCTTCTTCATTTCAATTTAGAGCCACATGTTCATGATGTGTAGATAGTTTGTTTTCATGAAGTCTTAAGAAAATTGCAGCTTGTGTTTTTCCTTTATTTGTGGAATAAACCGTTCTAGAAATTACAGCACAGTCAACCATGTATTTAGAAAAGTCTCCTTGCTGGTATTACAGATAACTATTTTTAGTATATAGGCACCAAGGGTGACTTTTTATAAAAGGCATCTTGGGGAACAGCACTAACTAATTTTCCTGGGGATCATCTGAGAATTTGTTATACCATTCTCTCAGTTCTAGTGTTTAAATGTAAAACCCATGAGCTGTAACAATATCACCAGTTACGGCATTTTGATCCAATCTACTCATATACTCAACCTCTATGTTGCTAGTTTCCATTTTGTGCTTGCTCCAGGCAGCTCAGGCCACAGGAAAAGACCAAATAGCTCAGTAACAATTGTCACCTGCCTTTTCTACAATGTTGTGCACAAAGAAGTTCCTGTACCCACGTGAGATTCATGTTCCCTTTCACATTCACATGCCCTTGCTTAAGGGTTGTAGGACTCACAGTACTGCAGAGCTGTATTTTAACTAAAAGTAAGGTGTTTCTCTTTTTTTTTTTCTTTCTTTCGTAAACTTAAAGTAGGTTTTCTGCTCAGATGGTATTTAAATCAAAATAATAACACACAGTCCAAATTACAAGTTTTGAGAGCATCCTTTACCCACAGCTTTAGTCATTAGCAATAAGCAAAAGTCTGCTTTGTTGATAATGTGTTTAATCTGCCTCAGATAGTTTCATCACTTGTACTGTGTAGTCCTGCATGTAGATCACAAATGCTGTTCAGGTACCTGGGCACATTCATGCCTCAGGAAGCAAGGAATTATTTTCTTTCCATAAGCAAGACCAACTTAGTTTATACAAGATGCTATTACTGCATGATATCCTTAGAGTCAAAAACTGAGGAGTGACTACAAAGTTCTGCAGTGCAAGTCTGAGTCATCATAGTGTGGTCTCCCAGCTCCTGTCTGATGGTCAGAGAATATAGACGTATTTAGTTGTTCTGTCATGACAGCTTCTTCAAGAGAAGATAAAGGAAACATGGTCCAGTGAGAAAATCTCTCCCTGTTCTATCAGGAGGAATGTTTCTTTCATTAAAAGTTGTCTATAGACTGGGAGGTAGGCATTTAACACTGTGGAACTGTTTGCACAGAGCCCCACAGTGAGCCTGCAGACCTGTTCAAAATTCCCCATCTCAGCAAAGTCACTGCCTGAAATGTTCATATTTGGCTTTTACCAATTCTGGGTCTCACTGCAGCATCTTTTCCCAATTTGCTTTTATTAAGTAAACATAGAAATCCATCTGGGACCAGGAGCTGCCCCAGAAGATTTTGAGGACAGTAGGTTACAACTGGGAACCACTTGAAACTCTCAGTAGTGTTTTAGGCTTAGAAGTCAAAAAATAGAGAGTATTTCTCTGCACAGTTAGCTTGAGGATGAGGCAAGAGTTGAATAAGCTAAGATTCCTGTTGACTTGTTAATAACTTTATGCTGTACTAATAAACCCTTTCAGCCTACAGGATATCTTCTTATGAATAAGTAGCCGGGTCAGGTCTTCTGTTAAATATTGTATAAATATGCTGCAATATAACATCAGTGATAAATAATTAAACAGCTAAGACTCTTTGAAAGTATTCGTAACTTTGTCACGTTGTTAAGTGGTTTATGTTTGGTGCAACGTGGCTTGCTTACCCACACATAAGCTCCATATGCTCGCCCACACAAAATATGCTCCATACTTAATTTCTTTTAATGCTTCTCTGGTTCCACCACCATAACTATATCTGTATCTACCAGTGGGTTTATTCTCCTGTCTTCCAGGTAAATCATCCAGGGAGGCTCTGAAGCAATCTCATGATAACAGTTGCTTGGCCTCCAGTCATGTTTTTAAAATCACTACAGCCATTCAATATAGCTTGCTCTGTAATGTCCTGAGGGTACAGCACAGCTTCTTTACTCCATAGGTTGCTCCACTGCCTTTTGCAACAGAGCTTGTGCTCCATGATCTTATTGAGTAATGTCCTTTGTGTTCTTTAAGTGTTCTGAAAGAGTGAAATCTTTCATATATCTGTAATAAAAATGTAATCTGGAAATTTCATCTCAGAGCTCCGGGATATGTTGCTGTGAATTCTGGAGGCTTGGAATGAAAGAAAGCAACCAGATTTATGTTTGGCTAGACCTCATATAGCTAGGCTGAGAAAATGAGCTGATTCATGTGTACCCCATTACTTAGAAAAATTGCATTAAATCATTCAGCGTCATAAATGATTACATTTTCATTGCTTAAGATGTGCCCATTGAGATGAAATATAAAAGTTTTTGAAATTGGGGACTTCTTGCAGTGTTGATGGAGACATTTAGATTAAAGACAAATTAAGTTAGAAGAGCGATGATTAAAAAAAAAAGAAAAAGTTTAAGTATTTTTTGCAATAGATTTAAACAAAGGCCTAAGGAAGGACCAGGAGAAAACTATGAGGTTGTTGGATTTTCTAAAGGTAAACATGATACTAGTTCCAAGTCAAACCATGGAAAAGACGGTACTGAGTACAATTGGCAACATGTTTGAGGACAACAGCGTAATTAATTGTAGCCTACATAGAACATTACTCATTGCTCAAACTTAGTGTGATTTGTATGAGGTTATGAATTTTCCAAACCAAACCCAACCAAACAAAACCCCTTCTGATGCAGTTACTTCTGTGAGGCACTGAATTAGTGCCACTCAACATCCTTTCTTAACAGAAATGGCATTTTTCAAAAACTTACCTCCCTTGTTGAATGCGTACAAAATTTCTCTTAGATCTTTGAGCAGCAGAAAGCTGACATGAGAAATCATCATCCAGTGACAGTGTATGCAGAAAGGCATGCAGGTGTCTCTGGTGTTGGCCAGAGCTACTGAGGTGTTTTGCTGGTGATTTGGCAGAAAATAAGAAACAAATACAAATTAAATCTACAGGTAGCACAGAAATGACACACTAGTCAGGGACTGGAAGTATCTGGCACACAGTTATCCTGCCCCTCCACTCTGCTCTCGTGAGACCTCACCTGGAGTATTGTGTGCAGTTCTGGTGTCCTCAACATAAAAA